>JASDQU011375605.1:6883-24406 GCA_032191745.1 Picea mariana
TTGCTCAATTTGAAATTGATTTGCATAGGAGTGGTAACTAGTTTGCAATCTTCCATTCTGAACCTCTTTATCATTTCTCTGATATACTTAGTTTGAGAAATAAAAATTCATTGGTTGCTTTGACATATCTAAAGACCAAGAAAGAAGGATAGTTCTCCAAGTAATGACATTTCAAATTCATTCTGCATATCCTTTACAAATTTATGGCTTAACCTGTCATCATTGCTTCCAAAAATAATATCATCAACATAAACTTCAATTAATAAAATACTATCTTGAGTTATCTTGATGTAGAGGTTGTTGTCTGCACTTCCTTTTATGAACCCTGCCTATTGTAGATATTTATCCAGTCTAGAGTACCATGCTCTAGGAACCTGTTTTAGACCATACAAGGCCTTCTTCAATTTACACACATAATATGCGTTCTCTGACAACTGAAATCCTTTTGGTTGTTCAATGTAGACTTCTTCTTCAAGTTCCCCGTTCAGAAAAGTTCATTTCATGTCCATCTGATACAATTTATTATTTTTGGAGCATGCATAAGCTAAGAGCAATCAGATTGTTTCCATTCTGGAAACTGGGGCAAATGTCTCTTCAAAGTCGATTCCTTTAACCTGTGTGTATCCTTTACATATCAATCTAGCTTTGTTCCTTGTAACATGTTCATTTCCATTCAATTTATTTCTGAAACCCCACTTTGTGCCAATCACATTCTTATTCCTTGGTCTTGGAACCAATTCCCAAGTGTCATTCTTCTCTATTTGATCCAATTCTTCGTTCATGGCCTTATTCCAGAATTCATCCTTGATGGCCTCTTCAAAACTGTTTGGTTCAATCGTAGATAAGAGTGCTAGGTGCATTTGTTCTGGTGAATGGATTCTTCTTATAGTCTCAACTCCTACATCATTGTTTATGATCATCTGATCTGAAGGATGATTCTTTTGTACTCGTTTGCTAGGTGTCTTTGGAGGCATTTGTTGAACTTGCTCTTCTACTTATGTCTGGTCTTCTTCATATTCGCCTTCTACTTCTTCTTCATCTTTTGTTTCTTCTCTGTAAGGTTGTTCCACTGATTCATTTTCTTCTTCTTTTAATTCTTGTCCACCTATTTCATCAATAGTTACATTGATGCTTTCCACGACTTTGTTCAACCTGAGATTGTAACACTTGCATGCTTTCCTTGTACTTGAGTAACCAACAAGTACTCCTTTGTCCACATAAGAGTCAAACTTTCTCATTACAGCATCTTCTCTTTTGATGTAGCATTTGCTTCCAAATGCTCTGAAGTGTTTCACATTTTTTGGTCTTCCTTTCCATATCTCATAGGGAGTTTTGTCATTGTTGTTTCTGAGCATTACTCTGTTTTGAATGTGAACTGTTGTATGCACTGCATGTGTCCAAAAAATATCTGTCAATTTGGAATCCATTAACATTGTTCGAGCCATTTCTTGTACTGTCATGTTCTTTCTTTCAACAACCCCATTCTGTTGAGGTGTCCTAGCAACGGAGAATTGCCTTTTTATTCCATGTTTGCTGCAGAAGTCCATAAATTCCTTTGAAGTGAACTCTCCTCCATTATCAGATTTCAAACATTTGATTTTTGAACCAAATCATTTTCAACCATTTCCTTGTAGACCTTGAAGTTTTCAAAAGTTTTTGACTTATTCTTGAGAAAGCAAACTGTAGTCATTCTTGTATAATCATCAACTAATAAGATAAAGTATTTCTCACCTTTTAAACCCTTTGTTGTAGTTGGTCCAACTAGATCAGTATGCACAATTTATTGTGGTCTTGTCATTGAATATTCCTTTGATTTGAACCTGGTCTTTGTTTGTTTTCCTTGTTGACAATGCTTGCATAAAGTGTTGGTTGGTTTCGTGATCTGGGGAATTTCTGTAACTCCTTCCTTTTTGTTGACTTTGACAAGGTTATCAAAGTTTATGTGACCCAATCTTATGTGCCATATCCAACCTTCATCTTCCTTTCCCAGATAATATTTTTCATTTCCAATTTCACTTAATACATATATGTTGCTTGAAATTCTTGCAGTTGTTGCAATCAATTTTCCTGAACCTTCTTTTCTTATTTCACACTTTTGTGAATCAAAGGTAATTTTATGAACTTGGTCACACATTTGACTTACACTTAGAAGATTATGTTTCATATCTTCTACTAGTAGAACATTTTCTGCCTTGGTATTCTTGTTTCCAATTTTGACTGTGTCTTTTCCAATGATTTTAGTTGAATCATCATTTTTGGAGATTGATCCATATCTTTCCTTTCTTAATGTAAGAAACATGTCTTTATCCCATGTCATGTGTTTTGAATAGCCACTGTCAACATACCAACCACATTTCTTATGCTTATCTTGTAGAGCGAGTGTGCATTCTTCATTGCTATATTGATTATGCATTCTTATCCATGTTATCTTTTGAGGTTCCTGTCTGTGATTGTTGTTGTTATGTTGCGGTTCTCTAGGAGGGACTGTCATTCTACAATCTTTGGCCATGTGTCCAAAGTTGTTGCAATTGCAGCATTCCACTTCAATGCTCAATGATTCAAACTTGTTGTAGCTTCTTCTCTGTGTTTCACTAGGCCTTATTGGATAACCATTTTGTATATGACTTTCAAAGTTGTTTATGTTCCTGCTATTAACTCTGAAATTTACAACTTTGTGTCCAAAATTATTACATGCATAACATAAACCAAAGGAGATAGTTTGATACCCAGGAGTTGAAGATCTTCTGAAAGGAGTTACTCTTATGAATCTTTCTTCTTCCTGAGGCCTATTTGTTTCTGTCGGTTGTTGATTCTGAAATCTGAATCTTCTCAGTGGAGGAGTGTCCCTGTAATCTTCCTTGTAGGTCTTCCTATCCATTTTGATTGTTTCTACATAGATTTTGGGATATGTTTCTTGTTATGTTGTTTTGGAGCTTGATCCCTTTTCTGTCTGATTGTATCCAAGTCTGGACTTGTCATGGTGAAGCTTTTGACTATTGATAATGTCATCCAAAACTTTTGGTTGTTCTGCATATTTTTCTTTTGAAGATCCTTTATCAATGTGACAATCTCTGCTTCCAAATTTCCAATGATCCTGTCTCTTTATTCTAACTATTATTGGAGTGCTTCTTCAATTCTTTTATCTTCTTCTATTTGAACCTTCAATTCTATGATCATTTGTTCTAATTCTTGAGTGTCTTGTTTCTTGTCTAGTTATATTTGTAACTTCTTGTTTTTCTTCTTTTCTCTTCTTATAACTTCTATGGCACTCAACAATTCTTCTCGGTAGTTAACTTCTTCCTCTTCATATTATTCTTCGGTGTCTTCTTTATCAGAGTCTTCTATTGCCATGAATAGAACTCTTTTTGTCTCACTTTCACTGACTTCATCTTCATTTGATAAGGATATGTCTTTTTTGGTGCAAAATCTTTTCTTAAAAGCTTTCTTTTTGGTTATTTTTCCTTTATACGTTTATTTTCTATTTAAGTAATCTTCATCATTCCTCTTATTTTTCTTATGAGGACATTTGTTAGCAAAATGACCAATACCATCACAATCAAAACAAATCAATGGAAGCTTACCTTTATATATGGTGTTGGTTCCCTTGTTCAAATCTTCTGACAAAGTTGGCCACTTCTTCGTCATCTTCTGAGAAGTCATTGTTGTTGCTATGTTCTTTTTCTTTTTTCTTTCCCTTTTGCTTTGACCTTTTCGATGCTTTGAAAGTTGCTTCTTTTATATCTAGATTTTCATGTTCAGTGCTCATTTCATATGCTGTAAAGATTCCATGTAGTTTGTCCATGCTTATTGAGTCTAGATCTGCTCTTCATTCTAGTGTTGATATCTTAGGATCAAATCTCATAGGAAGAGATCTTAGTACCTTTTGAACAATTACAAATTCTTTAATTTCTTCTCTCGGTCCTATGATTGCATTCATTGTTTCATCGACTCGTAAGAAGTAAGTTGAAATGTTCTCATCTTTCTTCATCTTTAGTTGTTCGAATTGGCCTCTGTAAGTTTGAAGCTTTGCTGCTTTGACTTTTGAATCTCCTTCATAAATATTTTGAAGTTTGTCCCAAATCTCTTTAGCGAATTTGCAATGTATAACTTTGGTATATACTAATTCACCAAGACCATTCAGAAGTGCATTTGTGCCTTTGGAATTATTTAGACTGAGTTTTGTTTCTCTTTCACTTGTTGGTGGAACTGTTGGTTCTTTGTATCCATCTACAACTGATTGCCAAATTTCAAATCCATGTGCATGTATATATGTTTCATCCTTCTGCTCCAAAATGCATACTTATGTCCATCAAAATGTGGTATTCCATTTTTATATATGTTGTTGCTCTCCATGATCTACCTTTAAGTGGTTAAACTGATTTCTGAAAGAACCTGCTCTGAAAGCAATTGTTGGATTACTGAAAGGGCGGGTGAATCAATAATAAAACAATCTAATCATTTTTAACCATAATATGCAAGTGTTATTTTTCCTTATGACCAATGTAGCATTATCATCCAATAGTTTTAGAGTAAATAAACAATGAAAAAATGAGCAATCATACACATACATAGTACACCAATGTTTTTACGTGGAAACCCATAGCGGGAGAAAACCACAGAATGTTTTTTCTTATATGTCTTTAAGAATTACATTCATCGGAAGCACCAACTTCCTTTGTTTTCCAGTTGCAACTAGAAGGAGCCTTCAATCCCATAGTTTCTCAGGCTACAGCCTGAGGGAAGCTCCAACTCCCCAATTCTCTGGCTACAAATAGGAGGATACAACCCCCTATGTTCTCCAACTACAACCAGAAGGTGGCTATAACCACCTGTCCTTGCCCCATCCAATCGCCCTGACGTAGAAGTAGAATGATGGAACCATTGTCACAGTATCATTGTGAGATATACCACTGTAAAATTGTACCAACCTGTACCATTGACCTGCAGCCAACCTGTACCTGAACTAAGCATGTATCAAACAAATACAACAGGTATGTGACCTGTAGTTCTACAACACACATATGTACGTGCCCTATCTATACAACAGCCTATGTGTGTACCCGACCTGTCTGTTATGCAGCCTGTGTATGCCTTCTGAAAACTAGGGTTTTCTTTATTCTGAAAACTTCTGGCCCTCTGCAACCTCTTTCACATAGATTTGCAACCAGCCACTGTATCCAGACTGTAACTGTACCATGTGCATGCATCCTCATACATAACCTTTACCCAAAGACTATGTATCTCTCTCTAGTCATGTGCCAAATAAGTGTGTGTTTTCGTGAACCATTATAATAACCCTCACATGAACTAGACATAAAACCCTTTCTAATATTCAGCCTTTCCATACTTCAACTACTTCATGTATCACAAGAACCCTTAACCATATGCCAAGAAATACAAGATGTGCCTCAACTCTAACAATGATAAATATTGCTTATACCGACACTATATTTCTATAGATCTAATTTATACAGAAGATCCCATGCAACCACTAAACTCTCTAGGGAGAATCCTCAAATCTCCATAACCATTTCTCATGAATACATCAAAATCCAACTACTCATAGAAATAAGACACACCTTTTGAATCAGTGGATATATCTGATGTATCTGATCACTGCAGACCTTCCTGGGAGCTTGTTCTCAGAATCTAAAACCTCAACTTCTTCATCTCCTCATATTTCCATGGCTTTGCCCTCATGTACGCGTCCTATTATACTGACAGTCGACGTGCGTACGCATTCTGTTATACTGGTAGCTTGCATATGTACACACCCTATTGTATTGTTAGCCCGCGTACACCTCATAACTTATGGTTTTTTAGTATTCTTTGTAATTATGAAACTTTCGTCGTCAACCCTTTGTGCTACCTCATACTTTCGCAACTTTAGATATATCAATGAGTACCTGCAATAAGCCTTACACAATAATAGATATTCAATGTTCTCAATGATCATAGAATGAGAGACCCTTGCCTCTTATTTATACTTCCATGTAGCTTCCTCAAGGGGTTACCTTCTAACCATCTTAACCCACTTACCATTTTAGGGCTAACCCACTCTAACCACTTGTCCACTTAACTTAACCACTTTCCACAAATAGTAAGTTCTCCACTAACTTTATTATTTAAATAATTTATTTTGCAACCACTTTGACTTATCCATAAATAGTAAACTCACCACTTCTTGTTGCAACCACTTTATTATTGAAATAATTTCTTCTTTGCAACCACTCTGACCACTTTGACCTTTTAGGGGCTTCTAGATAACTCATGAGGGTTCTCCAACTTCACATGGCCATAACTCTTTAACCGTGAGGAGTTATGTGATGTTCCACATACCACCGGAAATGGCATGATGTGTACTATCCATATAGAATATTCTTACCGACAAATATGTTAGAAATCATACCATTATACATAAAACAAACTTGGGTCCATTACCCATACCTTTGTGCTACCGAAATTTGCTACCAAACTTTCTTCAAGGGTTGACATCAATGACAACCAACCCAATTAATCAACACCTTCTGCCTTTGATCCTTTTTACCCTTCATCTTGTCATTCCAATCTTTTTGGAAAACTGATCTTCCATTGCTATGCTCATACAAATGCCTTTCTCTTCGTATGGTTTCCTCCAAGGTTTTCGAGTTATCATATTGTTGGCATCCATTTCGCATTTTTATCCTATCTTTATAAGCTGCCTACACAAGTGTTTTGGAACCCTTGATTCTCATCCCAATCTTTTGCTCATACGCACACCTGCCTTTGTTCTCGTTTTCACGACTGCAAGCGTGAAAATTTTGATTTCGAAGTCACGTCAATAGCATTAAAATCGTCACTGGATTATTATGGTTACTCTTGTCTATGTGTTCATTACATTTCCAATTTAATTATAGTCACACAGTTGGCAAGACACCAAAATCTTTATTCATTTGGCATTCTTTTGTTGTTAATATGATTTCATTTTTATAAGATTGTGATGATATTATAATGACTGTCATTGAGTCCTTAATACATTTGTGGTTTGATGTTCTATAGTCTTTCATCGATTTCCTTGGCGCATTGGTTTCATGAAAACACATTGACATTATGGTTAGACCCTTGGTGCAATCATTTCATACAACACATACTTGTTATGATCGAACCCTTGGTGCTGATTTTGAAACATTGTTTTGATTTTTAAAAAACCATGCAAACACTATTGCTTGTGCAAATTTTTCGATCGACTTACCATAGTTTTCATTAATTGTTTGGATGTCATTACTTTTAACACAGTGCAATAGTGATTTGAATCACCATATGCGCCATTGGTTGTACATTTGGATATGACTGTTTTGCATGGGTTGATCTAGTTCCACCACCCTCGCACACTTGGGCATTAATGCCTCCCTCCTATCCCGAGTTACCTCTGTTGGTTTTCGGGGAAGCCTGTGAGCTATTGGTCCTACGTATACCCTGTCCAAACCCTTGACCGTTTACCCTGCCCACTGTATATTCTGTTCTATGGCACCTGTGGTGCGCATAGAACCAAATGGCAACCAAACACTCATGCTATTCGACAATGCTCGTGAGGATTTGGAAAATAGGGGCTGGCTGGTGTTTATCCAAAGATTTGAGAGTTTCAACCTTTCGGTTGCCCAACATTTCACCCTCACCTTCGACGGATGCAGGGCTAAGGTCGGAGACATACAACTCGAGCTAAATGAGGAATTCCTAAGCTCAGCTACAGGACTACCAACTACAGGGCAAAGGTGGTTTAAAAACTCCAAAGTAGACGAGGTGTCGTGGCCGCTCCTATTCACATCAAGAAAGATTGTTAGTTGCGATAGAGGTATGCCTGTCACTACCCTCAAACCCAGGTGGCACGATCTTTTGGCAATTGTTAAGCAATTTGTGACCTGCGAAGGTCGTTATGGCTTGGTATTTCTATATCATCTTTGGTTATTGATGAATTTTATAGACTACCCTTTTAATATGCCACATTATCTCTTACATAGTATATACAAGATATCCAAACGATTTAAGCGTGAGAAGGCTGATAGCAGCCTTTTCCATCACTACTTGATCAAAGTTATTATCGTTCATCATTTAAGCCTTAGTGGTGACTGTTGGATAGCCTTCCTATCAAGGAATGGCTTTGCCACCTCTGAGTCTGTTCTAATGGATAAATTTGTGGTCACTGAAACACTGGTTGAGCCAGCCGTGCCACCTCCTACCCTTTTACCCCCTGTCAAACCCTCGAATTGCTCTGACATGGACCTACCCGATACCATGAATGACTCGTGTGCTAAAGAAAATACTAAGGTTGTCAAGAGGCCTGTGAGGAAGAAAGGCAAAGGTGATACTGCTGTCAACAGTAAGGGAAAGAAAAATGCACGATGGATATCAAGATGTGCTTGGAACAAGCCCAAGCAGAGCACCGAACAAAAACCTATCGTTTTAAGCGAGGATTCAGACTTGGAGATCGAACGTTTCCTAGCCAAGGAATACCCCTACTCTCATGGCCTCTACTCTTTGGAACCCTATGACTATGTTTCCAACTTACCTCTGTGCCTCAAGAATGACCCTAACTACCCGAGAATTAAGCTTCACAATCAAACCCCTGGTAACTTGAAAGAACCCTCGCCTGTGATGCCAAAGCCCGACCAATCACCATGTATCCAATGTAATTCCTGGCTTGAATGTTATTACAAGGATGTTCCCCTGTTGCAATCTAAGATTAAATCATTAGAGGAATGGGTTACAGTGCTGTCAAGGGAGAACGACAGGCTACAAGCCAACGAGAAGAAACAAAAAACCACCGGTTCAATTGTCTTCAGAAATGTCGAGGCAACAACGGCCTTTGTCAATTCAAAGTTATCATGATCAAATCATTTTCCTACTGCCCAGGTATGTATTTCAACATCGATTTTGTTTTATGAGTTGGTTTGAATTAATATAACTGATTGGGTTTGTTTTCAATTGGTTCTGTTCGTTTTAATAGATTCAAAATGATTCTGTTATTTTCGTTTTACCAAAAATGATATCGTTATGAATCATATACAGAAGATTTGTTTGCTAAACTCGAACACAGCTATGATTTGGTTAATGCGATTTTATTGTTCTCAGATTAGTATAAATGATTGATTTGTTTTCAATTCTGTTTGGTTTGCTTTTGAAACAATTCTATACGTTTGAATTAGGGTAGTCGATTGGGTTTGCTTTCGTTTAGTTATGTTCGAATAGATTCAAGAAACGATTCTGTTTCGTTTTGAATAAATATTTTTGTCTTGGATTATGATTGCATTCGACCTGTACAAAAGATTTGTTTACTAAAATCGCATAGCTATGTTTTGATTGATACGATTTTGCATTAGTATAACGATTTTGCCACCCCCGAGTTACTTTGATTTGTTCCTGTTTGGTTTGATTTGCAAACAATGTTGCGTGCCTTGAATTAGCATGAGTTGGATTAGTATCAAAGATAGATTCGATACGGCTCTGTTAGTTTGGATTTAAAAAAATGATTCTTTTGAGTGTTGGATTGACATATTATGTCTATATTGAATTCTTACCAGAGGTTTGCTTGATATTCGTTTTGGGTCTATTTCGATTGAAATAGATTCAAACATGATTTTGTTTGCTCTCAATTAGCATAGAAGTTTTGGTTTAAATGATTCGCTTTGTTTTAAATTAGCAATTAAAGATTTGTTTAATAGTTCCAATATATTTCTTTTAGTTTTGGATTGATTTAAAACGGTTTCGTTTTCAAATTAGACCAGCTACAGAATCGTGAGATTCTGTAGCTAGTCTTAAAATTTAGATTTTTGTTAATTTTACAAATAAAACATTATCTAAACTTGTCTATTCTTGTCCACCTGCAGGTACCTACGAATTTCAATGGCAAATTGGGCATGTTGTGGCAGTTTAGAAGATACTTGTTGTGATATAGTTTTGTTTTAAGTTGTTGGTCATAGGCAGAAATAGAGACTTGGGAGATTATTCCCGGATTTTCTGTAAATTGTTTTTGATAATTCCCACAGGGATGTTTTACCATGTGGTCTTTAAATACTTGTTATTTTTTGTAATGGACCCATCATCGATTGTTGGGAGAACAAGACTATGGATTTATAATGATACAGACTCGAATGGAAGTGGATCTTTTGTAACAGCTTTAGCTTTCAATTTATCATACTTTCGTTCAGGTTTTGTGCATTTCAATTTGTGATTAAGTCATTGACTACTTTAGATATCAAGACTTGTTACAGGTTAATGCGTTGTGATTTAAATTCTGTCCATGTCTTATGTATCTCAGTTTTAGTACAGCAATTGCTCCCTTTCAATTTAATGAATAAAGGTTTATCTTCTTCGTTAATTGAACTGTTATGTACAAATCTTTGCACAGGGATTTATCTAACTGCGATGATTTGTAAATATAAGATTGTTGTCCTTTTTTTATGTCTTGTTTGTCCTGTCATTTATATTCGAAGAGCACTGCTGCTTCCTGTTTACGAGAAGCTTATGGAGAATCTGGTGCAGGTTTCCTCCCTCCGAACAACTAAATCAACTATTGTATACAGGACAAACCTGAAGCGTTACTTCAGGTCAATTTGCTATTTGTTATTTAATAGTTAATTTATTAGTGTTATCTAAGTAGTTTAGATAGATATATATAGTTCAGATTTATAGTTAGGGTTATTATTTAATTGTTCAGCTTAGACAGTTTTCATTATATTTCTTTCTCATAAAATTAAAAAAAATCAAAAAACAATAGTTTTGCTGCCATAGGATAGTTTACAAATGATTTTAGCAGGTTTTTCATTTAAAATCTGTAATCTGTAAATATTGTACATTTGTGATTAATATTTAATTGTGTCGATAGCCGAACATTTGATTTCATAGAATTATTATTGTATAATATTAGACAATAGACTGTATATATGTATTTCAGATTTGTTTATTAGTTTGCTTTAATTGTTGTTTTCTTAGATTAGTTCCTTTAGTTAGTTTTCTTTCGTTTTTCTAGGACTTAGATCGGCCAACGGAGCCGCTAAACCCATCGGGGTGGATCATCCCAAACGGCTTGGGTTATTTAGACAACCCCGGACCAGATCCACTCCTCCAGTTGACGTGCGTTCATTTTCACCCGTCAACAAATGGCGCTAGAAGGAGGGCCAGAAATTTATTAATGGCACGAGGCGGTCGTAAGACTCCTCCACCACCTAACCACTCACCTATAGTGACAAGAAGTCATTCAAACGACAACATCCCCCCTCAAACAACAACCACACCAAACGACGATCTATGGATCACAGTTGAGCCAGCAACCCCAAATCCTATAGGTGGTGACGTACAAGCGATTGTCCGACAATCTCTTTTAAGAACACATGGTGCCTTCACCCATTTAAGGCAACCAAATCGACCTTTGGACCAACCTTTAGATTTCTCTGATTTTAGAGAACAACTTGGAGGCACTAACCTCACTTTAAACCCTACCGATCCAATCCTCACTCCTGTTGCAGGAGGATCTGGAATACCTCCCTCGCCACCTCCATCACCTCCTTCTTCTTCGGGAGAAGGCTCTTCTGATGAAGGCAGTTCCCTTTCTCAGGCTTCCACACTACCTACACCAATGGCCAACCAGAAAAATCCTACCAGACCTTGGCTCGACCAGGATGCAGTAGTCGTACCTGGGCCACAACATCCCTTACCCAAACATCCGGAGAAGTGGCTTCCCAAGTTTGACCCTGACTCTAAACAGATCGCCAAAGATCACATTAAAAATTTTATGTTATCCATCAGACTCCGTAATGTCGAGCACGAAGACGGAGTCTACAGGTTGTTCCCCTATACTTTCGAGGGAAATGCCTCTACCTGGTACTTTTCCCAGCAACCCCATACCATCGTGTCATGGGAGAAGTTTGAATCTTGCTTTCTGGAAAAATTCGGAGACGATAAGTCCCCAGAAGTCCTAGTTATGGAGCTTTCTAGCTTAAGAATGAACCCAAAAGAGAAAATTAAAGACTTTAATCAAAGATTCTTAACACTTAAGAACCGAATCCGTACTGATTCGATGCCTGCCGAGAATCTTATCATAGCATACTATACTAAAGCCTTGCATCAAAGTATAGCCATTTGGGTAAGACGATCTAAGAAAGCCATGTTGTTAGAGGCCTCCGAGGAGGCCAGCCAGATTGAAAAAGACATCCTTAGTTTAAAAGACACTACTAGCAACGAAACAGAGACTAGTTCATCTTCCAAAAAGAAAATCGAAATCCTCCCTCAACCTGTTCAAAATAAAACACAACCTGAAAGCTCGGATTTAGAAAACTTAACTAAAGTCGTTCAAAAACTGTCAAATCAAGTTATAGATTTGAAGAGGATGGACGAAGAAGCTTCTTCGAGCAAAGGGCCTTACAAACCCGCATTTAGGAAACCTTTTCCCACCAACCGACCTAATCCGAATACTGAGGGCCTTAATCTGGAAAGTCTGCAATACGCCCTTCAAACAATTCTAGAAGCCCAAGATAACTTGATGCCTTCTGAGATTCCTGAGGAGGTAGTTGAACAAGAGACAGTTGAAGAAGAAGAATCTTCTCTGAACATTTTTGGACACTTCTCGGATAGCATTTTTCAAGCTAACTTCAAGACAGTACATCCCTACAATACTAGAAGTAAGACAGCAAACAAACCTTCTCTCGAAAACACTACAACTTTGCCCCCAAAGCAGTCTAAACCAGCTGAGACTAAACATAGTCATGTAAACCCCAACTTAGATTATGATTTAGTTGAAGATCTTAAAAAGTTAAGGGCTAACATTTTTGTTTATGAGTTATTAAAATTTCCATTTTTGCTACAAAAAATGTTACAAAACATCGCAGAGAATAGCAAAAATGGTAATTCGAACAAGGTTGTTCAGAACAAAGTTCCTCAGAAGACTTCCACTAAGAATAATCCCGATCTTCATGATAAAGGAAGCCTTCCTGTAAATAATGTAAAAAATGTAGATAAATTAGCTTTAGAAACTGCGAGTAAAAAGCCACAAGCTTCCACACTTAGTACTCGCAGAAATGTACCTCCATTTTTGTTAACTTTCAAAATCTTTAATAGAAACATGTACAATTGTATGGTAGACTCAGGAGCATCATCCAATGTGATGCCATGGTCTGTATGTCAGAAGATTAACGCTGAAGTTGAACCATCCACTTTAAAAATCATCCAACTTGATCAAACTAGTGTTAAAGTCATAGGCGAATTAAGGAATGTGCTTATAAGATTATCGTCTAACCCCAAAGTTCATCAAGTAATTGATATTATTGTTGTGGATATTCCAGAAGTGTATGGTCTATTTTTAAGCAGGGACTGGTTAGAGCAGCTACACGGCTATTTCGCGACAGATTGGTCTCATCTGTGGCTTCCAGAGAATGGCAAGCCCAACAAAATCAAGGTAAATCGTGAACGCTACCTTAAGTTCACGGTCACGGATTTGAATGATCCCAAAGAACCATTTACACCTTCTATTGATTCACCCAAAATACAAGGGATGGATACCTTTTTCGGAAATTTTATGGTCGAGACTTCAGCTATCACCAACCCAGAACAACAGTCCGAGATCGTAGCATATGTGCAGCCAGCAGCTTCTACACAATGGTCTCATGCACCCGATAAAAATCAAATTTGGTCTCTGTACTTTGACGGGTCAAAGTCCAAAGAAGGAGTTGGTGCAGACTGCGTTATTATTGATCCCTCGGGTAACAAAACCTGGATTGCATGTAGGCTAGAATTTGAATGTACTAATAACACAGCAGAATATGAGGCTTTATTGCAGGGTCTCAGAAAATCTTTAGATATGAACATTCAAAATTTGACTGTCTTTGGCGATTCCGAAATCGTAGTTAGACAGGTAAGAGACTCTATCCACTGTCTGTCTCCGCATCTTAAAAGCTACCAATCTAAGGTATGGAATTTAATGAATAAGTTTTCTGCTTTCAATATAAATTCTATTCCTAGATTGAATAACTATGAAGCTGATCTATTAGCTAACGTAGCTTCCAAACTCTTTCCTACAGAAGGCTTGTCCCCAGACGCATTCTCCGTCGAACTATTGTTCAGGCCATCCGTTCCCGACAACATCACGAATTGGAGAGTCTTCGACGATGATCAGTAGATTATTAGCTTCCTGCATATGGAAGAAACTTTTCAAGGTGCAGTGATCGATGAATGCACTCACGACGACAATTTGCGCGACTTCACGGTAATACCAGATATGAGATCTCCTAAATCTTCATTGGACATGGTAAATTTGATCCTTAAGTCTGTAGTTAGATTAGAGAAATTTTACGATCTTCAAGATAAATTCAAAAAATCGGTCAACCGCAAAATCAATAGTTCCTCGTTATCATATGAAAAAGTAAATTTGGGAAATGATGATAATCCGCAGTGCATTAATTTAGGGGTGGGGTGTTCTCAACAAGAAAAAGCTGCATTTATTAAAAATTTTAAAGAATTTAAAGATGTTTTTGCATGGATGTATGATGACCTTAAAACTTTCAACCCCAACATCATACAACACGTCATTCCTATGAAACCCCAAACTTTGCCCTTTCAACAAAAATTAAGAAAAATGCACCCTAAGCTTGAACCGACCGTCAAAAAAGAATTGAATAAACTCCTGAATGCTAAGATAATTTTCCCAGTTAGGCACACTCAATGGGTTTCTAACCTTGTCCCTGTCCGGAAGAAAAGTGGGGAAATTCGACTATGCGTCGATTTCTGAAACCTTAATAGAGCATCTGATAAAGACAACTACCTTGTCCCACCCATGGAACAAATCCTTCAACAAGTATCTGGTTTTGAGAGGCTATCTTTATTGGATGGTTTCTCAGGGTACAACCAAGTCCTGATGTCTCCTCTAGACCAACTTAAGACTACCTTCCGCACTCCATGGGGCACCTACGCTTATAGGAAAATGCCCTTTGGATTGATTAATGCCGGCGCCACTTTCCAGAGAGCGATGGAAATCGCTTTCTGAGGCTTAATCAATCAATCCATCGTAGTTTACTTAGATGATGTTACTGTATTTTCAAAAAACAAAACCGATCATCTAGCTCATTTAAGAGTCGTTCTACAGCGTTGTCGTAAATACGGCATTTCCTTGAATCCTAAAAAATCTATATTCGCAGTAGAACAAGGTAAACTCTTAGGATTTATTATGTCAAGAAAAGGGATGATTATCGACCCCGAAAGGACTCAAGTCATCTCGAAACTTCCCCCTCCTACATCCAAAAAGTCTATGCAGTCTTTCTTAGGCCAGATAAACTTTGTCAGGAGATTCGTCCCCAATTTCTCCGAAATGGTCAGACCTTTACAAAATTTAATTAAAAAAGACGCGCAATATCATTAGGGACCCTTAGAAAACCAAGCTTTTAATGCAATAAAAAAGGCCATAATAGACGCTCCTTCTCTCATGAGCCCCGACTTTTTGCAAGACTTCACACTCTACACATTCGCTTCTGACCGCTCCTATGCTGCAGTCCTAACTCAAAAGAACGCTGAAAACAATGAAGTACCCATTGCCTTTATGAGCTCTTCTTTCAAAGGCGCGGAACTAAATTACCCAGTGGTAGATCAGCAAGCCTATGCTGTTTTCAAAGCAGTCAAACACTTCCGGTCTTATCTTTTGAAATCTAGGACGAAAATTATTGTCCCCTACCCAACCATCAGGAATCTGTTAGTGCAGAAAGAGTTAGGCAAAAAGAGGACAAACTGGGTTACTTCTTTGCAGGAGTATAACATAGAAATTACCCCAGTTCATATAGTGAGAGGCCAAGGGTTATGCAATTTAGTTGTTGATTCAGCAGTAGGACAGCAAGAAGAAAACGATATGTCAAACCTAGGACATCACAATCAAAATGAAATCTGTTGTGCACAAAACTCTATCAGTCCATGGTATGACGATATAAAATTTTGTCTTGAACAGGGGTCAGCCCCCCGTCACCTAGATCCCACTAAAAGAAAAGCGTTAAGATTAAAGTATGCCTCCTTTCATTTGAATAATGGTGTTCTGTTTCGTCAAAATTTTGATGGCGTACTAATGCATTGTCTTGAGAAAGACGAAGAAGAAAAAGTCTTACTAGAATTGCATGCAGGAGAAGCTGGTGGGCATTTTGGTGGTGACACCACTGCCCATAAAGTTTTGAGAGCCGGTTATTACTGGCCCACACTTTTTAGAGACGCCCATGCCTTGTGTCGCAAGTGTATTATTTGTCAAAAAACATCAGGGTGGATACAGAAACCATCCTTTCCTTTGTAGCTCGTTTCAGTAGACTGTTACACGTCAAAATTGCTCAGCTGATAAGTGTCGCATTGTCCCTCTCAATTATCGTAAGTGTCGCATCTTCCCTACAACTTTCGCAAGTGTCACAAGTTGGTCACTAGTGTCGCAAATGATGTTCAGACATACTGCCATGTCAACGACACTAAGGAAGCACTTGTAACATCTCACATGATTGATTTGAAGGAGGAGAATTGATTTACTGAAGTCAAACAACTCTTGACACCTAAAAGGAACCCTGAAACAAAGGTTTTGAGGGGGAGCGCTCCTCTAGTTTAGCTCCAGAAGCACTGGCGCTCCTCTATAATGCTTCAGGGACTGTTATAATGCTCCCCAGCCCCTTTTGAAGGAGCGTTGCTAATCTTGAGAGCGTTGGCGCTCCCCCAAGGCTTACCAAGGAGCACTACAGCGCTCTGATGCCCCTTCTAAGGGAGCGCTGCCTAATCTGAGGCAGTAGTTGGGCCGTTGAGGAGAATAAGGGGAGGATCTTTCGAGATTAGGAGGTAGTTGTGCTCGAATTCTTGGTTTCATCAAGAGATCATTGATCTAAGGAGAAGGTTCCCAACTTGTTCTAAAGATAACTCAAAAGGTTAAGCTCCTCTTAACCTATATAAACAGGCTCTATGATGGTGGAAAGGGGGAAGAATTGAATACATGAGACTTATGATCTTGGAGGAAACTCACAGTCAGCCAAAGGAGAGTGATCAGTGAAGCTGCTATTATCCAGGTTGTGGAGCTTTCAGGCAAGGGTTAGACGAAGAGGACTTGACGAAGTTGTCGCATTCGCATCTACGATTGTAAGTATTGTTGTCGTTATTCTCATCAATATGACACGCTTGGCCTGTTTCTTTCTAGTTTGTGTCTAATGTGACATGAACTTATCACTAGTTGATAGATCTATTTTCAAGCTAACATCAATAGAGTAGGAAGCGGTTGTATCTTGTCTTGTCCGCAGAACTCAGCGAGGAGCAAAGGATTGGAGCGCAACTCGGAGCGTGCAGGGACAAACGTCGATAAAAAGGTACTTCTATCATCCTTCCTTCTCATGTGTTAGTTTAGATAGATTTGAAAGGAAGTCAGTGTCCATGTTAAGAACTTTTCTGTCTAGGGTTAAGGTCAAGCTCTAGAGGTGATCTACCTATCCGCAGGGAGATTTTCCTACAACAGAAACTGGCAACTCGACTGGGGAGATAGCCTCAAATTGAAACCTC
>JASDQU011375607.1:0-22077 GCA_032191745.1 Picea mariana
GAGAGAGGAGAAGAAGAGTGGCGCATCTCTTGGGGAGGACTTTCTGTATTGGTTTGAGTTATCTCTTGAACATTGTATAAGCTATTTATGATAAGGAAGTTTTTGCTGGGTTTTCTTCCCCTAGAGGGTTTCCCAGGATAAATGCTGTGTCTCTTGTGAATGTGTATTTCTCAGTAATCTTGTTCTTATGATGCTCTTATCTATTGAAATGCAAAGAACTATAATAATGGCATAAACATTAACAATTCCAGGATGGAGAAACTAGAGAGACAATACAAGCAAGATCACATAGAACTCAAGGAAAAGATGGATAAAAACCATGAGGAACCAAGGGAAGAGATTATGCAAAAAAATGTGTGTTAGAATATAGGGTTTACTTGATGTAATAAAGTCACATTTATATAAGCGACTAAGCAAAAGATAGACATAAGTTAATTAGATATTAGTAGATGAGGCAGTTAGGTTGTACCAGTAGCAAAACTACCTAGCCATTGACGTAAAAGGGGATCAACTCCATTGTATCAATTGATTTCATGATAATAAAAGCATATCTTTTTACATGAGTCTGTTGAGTCTGTTTCTAATCATGTTTGCAAGCTTACTTGTTTATTTATAAAAGTAACATGGTATCAGAGCAGAAAGATCCAGAGTACGAGTAAATTCAGAGCGATACCAAAACCTTGGTCTGGTAAATCTTGGAGTACATGTTGGAATTTATGATCAGTGGGAAAGTTCATGCCTCTATAGGAGAGAGAAGTAAAGATTAATTAAGGATTTGAAAAGCGATTATTTTTATTTTTTATAACTTGGCTGAAAAGGTTTCTCGCAACTATTCTGAGAGGTGAGGTTTATTTATTAAAAAAAGGAGTCAAATCCATCATCCATCGGTGTCAAGCAAAGAGAAAAGCTGTCTTTATTATAGATTTAGTCACCTTATCTTTAATTCAAAGGAGCTGAGCTGAGCCACTAGGCTTACAAAGGAGCTGAGCTGAGCCACTAGGCTTACAATGGAGCTGTCACGTCAAAGTTTGAAGCCGCCAATCCTGTTCCAGCAGCCATTACCAAACACCCTCATCTAAACAAACTGCCTTTGGAGAAGAAATTTGTGTGCATGGGAGAGCCGACTCTAAAAACCCTACAGTTGCCATTCAACGGGAGCCACTAGAAGTTAGTTGCTGCTGTCAGAGAGTTGTCGCTGCTGTGAAGGAGAACTGCTAGAAAAAGGTTGCCCAAAGCAAGAAGTGCCGAACTAAACCCATGTGAGGAGATAAATGCTACAAAGCAAATTAATTTTAATCTTCGTATGATAAGAGAAAACATGCAGAAAATGCATAGACTGTGGAGAGAAGGGTATATGCATTTCAAAGGAAGATGCAATTCGAATAGAGGATAACGAGGTAATTTTGTTATTTTGAAGATTTTTTAGTTACACCAAGCAAAAGAATCCTAATTTACAAATGCCAACACAAGCAAGGAATTTTTATTGTTCTCAAATTTTTTGTGCAATAAAAAGGAAAAATAGAAATATATAGAGATAGTATTTCAAGAACATAGAGAAACAACAAAAACACAGTATACATTTATATATTATTAATTCTTATCCAATTGTGAAAATCAAATATTATTGATAGGCTTAGAAATACCTCTACAGTTTTGTGTTTCATTGCCTGAAACACGAGATATGAGTACATGAGCTAGAAGGCTTTTGGGAATTTTCCTCACCTCTATGCTCTGCTTCGAGTTGAGAGAACTGAGCCATATCTTCTTCTTACTCGTATCTGCAAATGCCCAAAACAACATCTTGAATGGTGGTCCAGTGCAAGAGAACTCGGCTGCTGAAAATTGCATTGGAAATGACCAATTACACCATTAAATTGCCTTTTGGGTGCTTCTGGTATGCCATATCATTGGCATATGAACCTTGAATTCGGTTATGTAAGTAGTACACAATAGATTGAGAATTCTTTCCAGTGAGTGGTTCCACGCTATATCTTCACCCTATTTCGATATACATTATTTTATGAAACTGAGAGCAAGACCTTGAGACGTCATTTTAATGTGAAGTGTTTTTTCAACATTTGAGTTTGGTTTTTGATTTTGTTAGCTTTGTGTTCTCCACAACCTCTATAAGCACATGCAAACACTTTTTCATCCCTTCAGAAGCAATTTCATTGGTATGTGCCATGTTGCCCCAAGTGGGCCCCACCATACATGTAAGAAATTGGGACTGGTTACTAAATTTTGAAGGGGGCCACTTTTGCTTTTTGTAATGACTCCACTTCTCAAAAGGTCTTCAATTAGCCTCTCGATTCTTGGCTTATGGTGATGTGGATGTCGATATGGCTTAACGTTAACTGGTAATGAATAAGGTTGTACCTTAGTCATATGTTCAATACCTCTTTCTAGTGGTAACTTCATGGGTATATCCTTAAATACTTATTTGTGTTTATCAACAATTTCTTGTATTTTTGGCTTTTGGGAACTTGTTAGTTCTAGTGGTGGAGTTTCCATTCAATAACATTGTGCCATATATGCTTGAGATCTTTGTTGAATTTTCCATTTGGTGAGATGAAACAATTTTTGTAGGATTTTATTAGAATCCATACAAATTATTTATTTCACCCTTCCATCTGAACTCGATAAAATGTTTCTAGTGGTCTACGACATAATTTCCTAGTGTTTGCAACCATTCGACACATAGTACCATGTTGACACCTCCTAGAGGGAGCACATAATATCCAGTTTCGAGTTTGAAATTTTGCATTTGTAACCAAACCTTGTGCCATCTACCAGTATCTTCAATTTTCTTTCCATCTTCTACCACGACCTTCATAGTTGAGACTGGGTACAGAAAGAGGTTTAGTCTCCTTGCGACATTAATGTCGATAAAGTTATTGATACTACCATAGTGTATGAGCATTGTGATGTTATTTTTCTTCACATGGTCTTTCACTTTCAAGGTATGGGCTTGTTCAATACCAATTATAGCAGACAAATATTTTAGGTATCTCTTCATCTTGTAATTTTGATTTAGTACTGTTACCTCTCAAAATCCCACTTAAATGTGTAAAAGTCCCTGTTATCGCACAATCTGTACTTGCCCAAAACCTAAAGGCAAGTAGGCCGAGATTGGCGTAACACGGAGGTAATCCTGTCACTGTCACCTCAACAGGGTGCCTCTTTCTATTTAGGAGGAAGATGACTCTACTCCAAGGGAGACGTCCCAAGACCTAGTGGGTTGATGAAGGGAAAAGGTGTGAAGTAAACCATCCTTCTCTCTAGGTCTCTCAAATCAGGTTTACGTCTTGAATGGTGGAGCAAAGGGGAAGAGAGAAAGTACCTGCCCTTAACCAACCAAGACAACAACAAACGTTATGGCAGTTTACAAGCAACTAATGATATTGATGCTTCAACAAGACAGTAAACTTGTAACAAAATGCTAGCAAACAAGTGTATGCAGCAAATAATAAATGTATAACAACATTAAATAGAGTGATGACAGCTGCAATATATTCCAGAAAATGCACTTGTAATGACAATATAATGAAAAGTTTGAACACTTAAATGATAATGCTATGTCTTATGCAAATTCTGAATTAGTTTAGCTAGCAAATGAACTTTGACAAGCTGCCTAAGATGATTATAACAGCAGTTGTAACAGCAGCAATATACCCTTCAGAAAATGTATTAAATGGCAATAAGATGTCACACTTTAACCTTTGATTGATAGTACTATGTCATACACAAATTCTGGAAAGGTCCAGCTAGCAAATAACCTTTAACAGGCTGTCTAAATTGAATGTAACAGCAACAAATCAAAAGTAATGACAGCGAATAGTAAACCTTCAGAAATGTACTTTAGATAGGCAATTAAATGCACACTTTAGTTCTTATTGATTGTACCTTGCCTCATACAAATTTTGGGTTGATTTAAATGGTCAAGTGAGCTTGAGCAGGCTGCTAGATGATGGCTGTAGCAGTGATTATGATAGCAGCAAATAAGGTCAGTCTGCTAAACTAAGTTAGTGTTAGTTGTAGTTAGCAAAAGGAGAAAGGTTTAAGGTTTGAGTGTTGGTTGATGATTCATGTCAACAGGTAAGGAATGAAGATTAGTGTCTTCTAGGGATAATGGAGTCAAAGTTGGCGGCTCTTTCTAGGGCTGATAACATATGATTATGCACAAAACCTAAGAGGGAAAAGAGGTTTAGGGGGAGTAATATCTTTAGTCCTCCTAGACTCTTGATCACAAGAAGGGAGGTAGATAGGGTGTAGGCACTTCTAGGCCCTAGCGCCGCCTTCTCCTTGGACTTTTATGGATGAAAGTATGATGCAAAATAACTTAACCACAACCTCTAAAGTGCTAGCACTTTAGGGCTCTAGAGGTTGCACTAGTTACTAGATCAATTCAATGACACTTGGCAAATGAAAAGCAAGAAAGTTAACACCTTACGTTTCTTACTTCAAGCATCAAATAAAACATGCAATTTCATAATCTTGTATGAGCAAGCAAACCATTACCATAACCATTAACAATGACAAAGTAAAAAATCTACTTGCACCAAGAATAATCATGTAAAACAATGCTAGATTGCCAAAATACTCCAATAAATTGATCCAAATGCCAAGAAACAAGCCTTAAAAGAGTAGTGCCTTCCTTATTTCAGCCAATAACCCTTAGTAGGGTGAAAATTTCAGACCTCCACTCTCCCAAGTGAGGGTTATGATAAAATGAATGTCACTTTATGTTTATTTATACCAAAATTTGACCTTTAATTATTTTAGGTCAAAATGTCAAGGCCGACATGGCCAATTTCTTAAAATATTAATTCTGGACAAAATAAAATAAATTTGCATGTAAAGACCCTCCTAGGGGTGATGTCATGCCCTTCTAGGGTGACGTTGGACCTCTATCATGGAACGTTGGGCTCAGGGAGTGAAACGTTGGGCCTCCAAAGGCCAACGTTTAGGTGGGAAAGGCACAACCGCCTGGGTATAGGTCCACCAAAGTGCCTCCAAAGGAAACGTACTTCTTCTTGGCAAAGCTCCTTCATCTTCATCCTGCCCCTTGGCTGGGGTCTCAACATCCATCAAATGGGCTTTGAGCCCTCATGAAGGTCCGAGCTAGTCATCTCTCCATGTACCTGTTCATCGGGCAAGGTCCTGCAAAGACAACAAGTACGCCCTCCAGGGGTCCATAAGTCACATGCATCATAATATGTAAATCACATCTAATAATTAAAACGCCCAAACATGTGCATCAAACCCCTCTAAACCCAAACAAATGCTCAAAACGTTATGCAACTTGACAAGTCTAGGGTTTGGAATGGTCTCAGGGTGTCCTATTGGGCCAGTCTCCCTTAAGTCAAGTTTGTTTCCCCAGTGGAGCTTGATCCAAATCATGCAAGCGTATGAGGTGGTGAGGGAAAAAACTTTGGGAATGGGGTGCATGTGATAGCAGGGAAATGTAACACTCACCTATGGGTGCCTTTGTTGAGGGTGAGCTGCACCTTGTCATGGATGCAAATGTTTCCAAGCCCACTGATTGCCATTTATCTTTATCTTTGCTTTCTTCTTTTAGCTTTCTTTCTTCATTCTACAAGGAAAGAGTTGATGGCCACCGCCCTGGCTTGGTGACCAGCTAGTGGCAGTGTCACCCACAAACATTTTACTGAAATGAGAACGTTGGCTCGTGATGAGACCCCCTTTCTCTTGGCTATGCCACCAAGAGCCACTACTCTGGTTTGGTGACCAGATAGGTGGTAGTGTCATACTGCTACATGCCCATGGTCATAATAGGCCGGCTCATGATGAGACCTCCTATCCATCAACTAGTACCTTGAGTGTTTATGTTACCTTGTGGGTCCCCTTTTCTTACTGAGAAGATTTTCACTACTTTCTCGAGGATCCCTGGGCGAAGCATCTCGAAGGTTTCAAAATTGGCTTTTAACTCTTGCCAACTACTTTTACCCTCTGGGCCTTTAGCTCCTTCTTCCCATGAGGTAAAGTACAACCCTTCCTAGTGTAGCCAATCCCAATGCCCAAACAAGGATAAGGGAGATGGAAGGAATGAAAATGGAAAGTGATAAGTATGGAGGGAACAGATGATGACTTTTCACAAATCCACCCAGTAGCAACCCATCCTAAAGGGAAATCAACTTCCTAGGGCATCATGTTACCCTTGCAGGTTTGAACGAGGCAAAGAGCATAATTTCCAAGCAAACGTCATGAAACGAAGAAGGATTCGATACAACATGTTCAAGTGCTTCAAAAATCAGAGTGATACATACCATGATACCCAGACTCATTACCTCATGGAGCAAGACTCACTACTACTTCAGGACTAGGCTGGTGTGATGGATACTGTTGCTGGTGATATGTGGACTGCACTGAAAAAAAGAGGGGACCTCCGCGGCCATGCTTAAGTCGTTTGGCTATCGGTACTCCATGTCTAGGACCTGTGGGCCTCGAGACGTGATTTCCTTAGTTATCCCTAGGCTAGGGGATAACATTTGGCTCCAAGTCGGGGACATGTGCTCACTGTAGAGCACATGAGAACCTCAACATCTCTGGTATGACCTGTTCCTGCTAAATCTCAACAAAAGATATCAATAATTTTTAGGGTGGTGATATCAACCCTTCGTCCATATATGATAAAAGAATCTCTAGTTTAACATATGATTATGAGCATACATATATACGAATGGAGTAAAGCAAATATGTAACTGCAATTATAACTATATTAGAATGATATGCAATGGTATCTACAATGGATGCAAATGCTTACCTACCTCTGCTTACTTGTTGGTTGAATGCTAGGTGTAGTCATATAACCAGTGCAACCATCCTAGCAATACCTCATAATACTCGCCTCTGTGCTTCATCATAAACCAAGACAGTGACAAATCTAGCACAAAAATAACATGAGTTAGAGCATGCATCATATCATAGGGAATCGTAAAGTCTAGCTCATGGAGGTGGGAGGGAGGGACAAAATTATGCCAAGTTACACTTCTAGGAAAGTGCTCAATCCATCTTAGAAAGGGATCGTGAAAGATCAAAGGCTCAAAAGAATGACTCAATGAGTTTGAAGGTTGACTACCTTGGATGTCATCAATCCCTAAAGTCTGAGAAGGGACGAACACGAATCTAGAGGACGATTGACAATTTCTTAAGGGAAAGATGAATGATTGAGATAATAAAATCTTCTTAAGGTATACAACCTACCCTTGAATTCTAATAGAAAGCTTCGCCCTAGAGAAAACTTGAGACAAGAGACATGTTCCCTAACTGTATCCTTAGTGACATAGCGAGGTAAAGTAATTGAAGGGAGCTGGACAACCTTGTCACAAGTATCCTGCTTCAGGCAAGCAATGTCCTCACCCTTATCAAGATTTGAGCACAACGGTGGTTGATAATCTTCTTCATAGAATAAATCCAAGTGCTCAGAGGAATACTCATCAAAATCCTCAAGGTATGACCAGAAATCATTAGGAGAACATAGAACTAGGTCACCCTTGGGTGCTTGGAAAACATCTGTAACTACATCATCTCCTTGTTGCCAAATGTCAAAATTAGTAGTAACTTCATATGATAGATGTAAAGGAAACATTTGGAAATGACCTTCAATGTCGTAAATGGGATCCCCATCATACCCAATCACATCCCATTTACGTTTCTCAACATGTATGAACTCATCAATATTATCAACCATGTCATTACCTTTACCATAAAACGAAGGGTTTAAAACATCCAAGGGATCCTCTAACACTTCTTTCCTTTCCAAATCACAAAACAAAGCATCTTCAAAATCTTGGAAAGGGAAACAACTTATCGTATTCATTTCTTCTTGTGCAGGAGCGTCGAAGACTTGGACGACTTCATCAAATGGAAGAGCAAGCATCAGTGCCTCGTCCTCATGACTTTCCTCTACATCTTCAACTTCATAATACAGAGGGTCTAGCTCGTCCAAGGATTCCCTTTCTTCTTCACCTTTTGAATCATAGAATAGGGTATCATCAAAAACCTGAAAAGGAAAGTGACTAACCTCATCCTCTTCTTCTTGTGCAGGAGGAATAGGATTTCGGATGGCTTCATCAGAGGGAGGAGCACACATTAATACTTCATCATCATGTTTGATATCTTCAGGCTCTCGCTCTTCAACCAGGTCCTCATTATCCTCGGTAGAAGCATGAGTAAATTCTTGCTCTTCCTCATGGGATTGGTAACCTTCATTCGAATGCCTCTCCTCAACCTCTTGTTGGTCGACGACTTGTTCCCATCTTTCTTGGAATTTACTAATGAAGATCTCAAGGGAAGCTAATCTCTCCAGACTTGGGGTATCTTTAGGGTTATCAACCTTGACTTTTGGAGTAGGGAGATATTCTTCCGTGGGCGAGGAGATATTTTCCTTGATTTCTGTAGCTATGTGATAAGCTTCTTGGATTGTCCTTGGCTCCCTATCATTGAGGAGGAATCCTAATTCTCCTGAGAACGCCCTAGTATAGAGAAACATGAGATATCTCTCTCCAGAGTTAGATTCTTCAGGGATTCGTTGTAACAACCTCTCGAATCTGGTATGAAACTCATTAACAATCTCATTTTCATTATTTTTTATGTTATTGAGTTCATTTAGCAATGAATACACATACTCTTTGATGCTCCATTTTCCAAGAAAAATATCTTCTAGTTGATCCATGGGGATGCCCCCATTTGTAATGACAATTTGAAATGTAGCCTTAGTGGTTAGCTTAATCAGTTGAACCATCAACCCAAGGCATGTCGCCGATGGGGAAGCCATAGGCCACATGTTCAAATCCAGTCAAGTTCCTCAAGGTTACCAGTTTCCGTTGTCAATAATTGCTGTATTCTTATTGCAACTTTTAGTCTATTTACTTAATTATATAAATGTGATCAATAAAAATGAAGGTAGGAAACGTAGTAGACAACGAGGATGTCCCCATTTGTAATGACAATTTGAAATGTAGCCCCAAGGGTTAGCTCAATCGGTTGAACCATCCGTCCAAGGTCTGTTGTTGACAGGGAAGACATAGGTCACATGTTCAAATCCACTCAAGCTGCTTGGGGTTACTGGCTGCTATTGGGGCTGGCGGTTGAGCCGCCCTCTATCTGGATATTTTGGGAAAGAGCTGTCTATCCCACGAAGTTGTCCTTGGAAAAAAAATACTAGTTCAAATGTAACCATTTAGTATTTTCAGTTGATCCCAGTGGCTTTTGTATATCATTGTATTTATAATTTTAGGTCCAGATATTGTAGAATTTATCGTCTTTAATTATGCTGCTAGAAATTAAGACTGGCAATGATGAATGAAAACATACTCTGTAAACGAGTAAACACCTTAACATAAAGTGATGCATTTCTATTGAAGATAGAATCATTTGAGTTTAGATCCAGAGTGACTGATGCTAAAAAGAGTTTTCTGCTCACACTAAATACTGAAATATTGCCTTCCTGATGCAGGTCTTTGTCACCCTGCAGAAAAACTACAGGAATTACACAAGATCAGTATGTGTTCAACGAGTCCTACACTACCAGCTGATGAATAGTGAATGAGGGCCTTCCAATTCTTTGTAGATGCTAATGTATGTGACATTACAAATCATTTTTTAAAGCCAAATGGAAATTCCATTCCATTCTTGTGGTCTATATTATGTATCATGTGCTCGTCCAGTTGATAGAAATTAAAAACTGTGGCATCTTTCTTGAGCTCAATGTTTCATGGTTTGGCATCATATTCAACACCAGCATAATTATCTCTGATATTGGTCGACTTTTAAGAATGCTTCTGTCGACCAATAAGGTCTTTTACTGCAAAATAATCTGCAAGAGCTATGAAATGGTTACTCTCCATGAATAAGAGTGCCTCTCTACTTCTGCTTTCTTATTTATTTGTTGTTATGGCCTGTTAAGATACTACCGATATGGAGTTGAGATTTGATGCAAGTGATTTTGCTTGTAGTTGATACTAATATTTGGGATATACTAACCAATGAATTTACATGTTTGGCATAAATTGTTCTCTATATGATCGAAATAGATGCTTTATTTGAGAAACTATGCTCAGTCACTTATTTTTGAACTAGCCATATTTTGTTCATTTCTATGTATTTTCTGCAATCAGTAACCAATGGATGTTGACTATGAAGTATGTTGCAGTTTATAGCCCTTGCTATTTCCAGTAACACCATACGTATTCTGTCGTTTTAGTTATAGACCCGATTACAATGTTTTGCATTTTTGGTATTGTATTAGATAACGGGTCCCTCCTTATTTTGAGTTTGCATATTTCGTATCGATATGCATTTTGGGTAGTTGAATTAAACTTGGAGGTGAAAAAATGTTGGTTGGCGTTGATATTATCATAATGCTCTTAAACCAAGAATCTTAGTTGAGTGTTGAACTTTCTCTATATTTGGCAAGCAATAGCTCCTAGTGTTGAACTACATTGCGAGACGGAGCTTGGCATAATAGGGGACTTTTAGAGATTACGATACAAAGGGGACTTGTTAGGACGTGATGCTTACTAGAGTCTGAAGTTATACCTCATGTCGTAACAAACATGCATCGCTACAACCAACGAAAATAGCTCAGCAAGGGACACTCCAACGACCCAACACATGGTTTTGGAGTTGCAAGAGAAACCATAACTCTGCTAGTATCACAACTTCTACATATGAGGAGTAACTCGGGTGTTCAAAGATCTCAATGTTGTGATGTTAGTGAGGTATTCGAGCACTTTAGCACCGTGTTCATTACCTACATCTGCAAAATATAATATTTATAACAATGATGACATTCATTTACTTGTTTCATAGCAATATTCGTCATGTGGTAATTATGTGTGATATATGGGAAGGTTGTAATGTATAATTTAATAATCATTTAATAATTTTAGTAAACTTATTTTGCACTAGGAGCAAGCTTGGGTTGCAGTGAACTCTGATAGTGAGAGTTGTATGAAAGCACTATAAATCGCCATAGCTATGAAATGAAAAACAAAGCACACTTTTGATGTGCATATACGTGAGCTATGAGTAGGTATGTAATCAAGTTAAGGTATAAGTTTGGTACTTGGTGTCATTTGATAAGCCTTGGATATCAATTGTAGTTGTTGAGAATGGTGTAATCTTCATGTTTGGCCATGGCCATCTCATATTGTCATTAATGCATTTGGTTAGGCATTAATTATGGCTAAGGCCATTATTTATTGTAATACTAGGTTATGGTTAAAGTTAACTTAGTCAACTTTAATAAGTAGGTTCAATAACTCTTTTGGGGAGTGTGCCCTGTTATCACAATATTTATCACCTTTGTGCAAAGCCTTTCACAAGGGCCAAGACAAGTGCAACATGGAAGTGTTGTCACTATCACCTTAGCAAATCACTTCTCTCATTTTAGTGAAGGATGAAATCGAACACAATGGAGACTTCCCTAACAACCTGAAGGAATCTTATAGTGAGAAGGAATGATCAAGTCTATGGCTTCCTTTATTGACTATTCAAACACAACACCACTAGATCAAGGTAATCAAGGTAAATACAAGGTGGTTTAATGAAACAATTTCCAGATTTATATATGTGAAGTATCTTGACAATTAATGATATTAAACAAGTCAAAGTAAGTCAAAGAGATACCCCAAACACTATGAATCAAGAGAAAAGCTATGGTTATAAAACTTATATTAAAGATGATTACTTCGACAATATGTCAAGTTACAATAGCAGAAATAAATTAGCCCTTGAAACAAGTTAACCATGCAATAAAATAAGGTTAAAAAATGCAAGCTAAACTAGGGTTAACAAATACTTACGAATGATAGACGAACAACAACCCTAAAAGATCAAGACGTCAAGCCCTAAAGGGCTGAAAATTACAATGACAATGCAATAAATGATGTCAAGATGTACTTCGAAGTGAAAGATTCCTATAAAACCCTAGACATCAATCTTAATAATGATTGAAAATTGAGGAAAAATGCAGCAAACCCTAACCTAACCCTAGCACAACAAAGGAAGAGGTGAATTTAGGGTTTAGAACTTGCTAGAAGAGAGAAAGACTAGTGCTATTTATTCTTCTTGGGCATATGGGGTCAAAATATGAACTTTCTTAGGAGACAAAGGTAAGCTTTGGGTAAAACCCTAGAGTAGTCCACTACAAACCTTAGGGAGTTAACCAAAAGAATGATGGCTAGGGTAGTCCACTACAAACCCCATAAATATATCCTATAGGAAAATACCTAGAGTAGTCCATGACAAACCCCATAAAATTTCTGTATGTCATTTAACAAGCTTTAAATCAATGATAACAAGGGAAAGTGGTCCACTACAAACCTTCCTAGGGTTTCAAGGTAAGGTATATTCAAGCGAAATACAAGGTAACATGCACTATCACCACTTTGATAAACACATTTACACTTGATACATTCAAGAAATAAACCAACAAGGATTTAAAAAGAGCACTTACTAGGTAAATTAATGATCATTTGTGAAACCCTAACAATGAAAATCATCCATCAAAACTTGAAAAGCATTCAAAGATTATCTCCCAAAGAAGGCGCATAAGTCATCCATAGAGAAAGAGAAGTAATGAAGAGAAGAGTAGTAGTACTCCCCCACAAGTTGCTCATATTTACAAATGAGTGAGCACTTCTTCTACTTGTATGAGGAAACCAAGCGCTTCACCTCTCTAAGAAGCCCCTAAAACTTAAAAATCCATGATACAAGGTAGATAGGTCTAGGCCGACCCCCAAAAATACCTCTAAGATAATGATACAATGCTAAAACATGAAAACATCCTCCTAAAAAGCCACACATGTGAGTGTAGAAGGCTTCAAAATGGTGACGTCATCTCCAAATGCGTTGTAGGTGCTCTAGAGGTCATGTCTCTCCTCAAAAGGTGCAATTTATCATCAAAAGCCATGCCTCCTAATCAAGAAGGTTACATCTCATCATCAACAAGGTGTCAACTCATCATCACAAGTGCTAGGTTGACTCAAACATGTGTCCATCATCCTCAAGTGTGACATCATCTCCAAATGTGCAATGTCCAAGGTTAAAATCATGACATCATCAAGGAGGAGGGCTCCAGCACCTCTCCGAAGAGGCATACTGTCATCATCAAGGCCATGCCATCAATCCAAGCCCTAATGTCCTCAAGGGGTGTATGACCTCATTAAGGGCTCAAGGTGACATGTCAAATTCCACATGCAACGTCCTAGTCAATAATGCAACGTCGTAAGTCCAGGAGGCAGTGAAGGAAGCCAAGTGGCATGCCAAGTCATCATGTTGCCCAACTCTCATCATTAAGGCTCCAATGTTCTCCATGAAGTGCAGGGAAAACATCACCAATGTCCTCCAAAGGACCATGTCAAGGGGTGCATCATCATCAAGCATGGGCTCAGTGAGTCAAGTGTTGGAATAATGAATCATTTGTTCTAGATTAATTGTTGTTAGTTGTTGTATCTCGAAGGTTTAATTTGAGTTAGAGAAATATGCTTGAGATATTTCTGGAGAGATTGTTGGAGAGATTGTTGAGTGATTGTAGGAGATGATAGTTTCCCAAGACATCTCCTCTCATGTATAAATATTCCTCTTATTAATGATAAAGTTTGAGTTGTGTGTGCATTAATGAGAAATGTATTTGCTCCATAGTTGTGTTGGTGTAATTCTTTATTTGGTATTAGAGCAATATGTTATTCATGTTTATTTTAATTGTGAGGTATCAATGTTGTTTCTTATATGATACGACTGACGATCTGTTCGTGCGTAGGTTTGAGTGTTGAGCGTGGATCAAGCATAGACTGCAACATAGATCTGTGCGTGGAATGTGTTGGACAAAAGCGTGAGACCATGCAGTATAGATCTGCGATATGTACATGTGCTTATGTGTTTGGAGTGAAAAGTTTGGCCGTGGACGAGAGAGAAGATTGGTTCCTTTGATACATGCCTGAAGCGAGCTATTCGTAAACTGGTGCATGAAACATGCGTGGAGGTAGAGTAGTGTGAAGTCTGACCAACGTGCGTGGAGGTAGATGTTGAAATGATTCCCGAGCGGATTCAACCCTTGGTATGCACTAATACCAGGTTGATCTTTTACCACTCTACTCAACACTCGACAGTTAGCTCAAAATAAAATCACTTTATCTACTAAAAGCACAACTAAGTAGTCAATTAGACATGCAACGAAAGCATAAACAAGAAAACCAAATCAAACACATAAGAACATCAATATTTTCGGGTAAACCCCTGGAAAAACCCAAGAGGGAAAACCAATCCAATGGTGCTTTTATGAAGGTCAAATCATGGCTCCCGTAACAAGGATAATGACCCACTGAGAGAAGTATATAATGTAGACAAACCTAGAAACTCCCGTGCTACTGTATGAGTTGTTCTGACACATTTCTCGAGAAATACATGACTTTCCCTTCTATGACCTGTAGACATCCGCGAATTTCCCTTCTGTGACCTGTAGANAAACCTAGAAACTCCCGTGCTACTGTATGAGTTGTTCTGACACATTTCCCGAGAAATACATGACTTTCCCTTCTATGACCTGTAGACATCCGCGAATTTCCCTTCTGTGACCTGTAGATATCCGCGACTGTCTAAACTATGACCCACAAATATCTATGGAAAGCCCATACAAACACTTCTGTACGACGCTCTACTTTCCTCTGGTCTCTATCCTTTGAAACCCACCTGCGGCTGCTTCTACGCTCTCTCCTTGACTTGTATGACCTCTAGATGAAAGTCCTTATCCACCTATCAAGATCTTGAATCACGATCCTTTGTGATCAAACCCTCTCATCAATACTTGGATGAACTCTCTTCACCCAACCAGGGAGATCTCCTCACTCTAGTGTAAGCAAAAGTCCTTTGCTCCTACACTCCTCACACTAGCAAAAGCCGTTTTCTATCCTCAACCTTGGTCTCTCACCAAGGTGACTTCCTCTCAAAGTCTCTCAGAAGTGTATCTCACACAAGTCCCGACTGTGTCAACTCCCTCAACACAAGTGTCTCGACCTCGACCTCTCATCAAAAGTGATTTCTCCTTTACCCCAACCTTGCTTTTATAATCACGAGTTACAATCTATTTCTAATCTCCAAAGTGATCTAGGGCTGAGATTACTTCTCACACCGATTTAAGATTTAGATTACATGTTGCATGCTAAGCATGTTCCTTAAAGAACTCAATTCACTAATAAATACAATTTTACTTTAATTAATTCCTTTTAACTAAAGTGAACTCAAGACTAGAATAATTTCGACAACTTCCACATGCAAAACAAATGTCAATGTGGAAGCACCTGTTCGATGCTACCATAAACATCAACACTCCCTCTTAGCGGGAAAGGTACTTCTCCCACCTGGAGTTGGCTCTATATTCGCTACTAGATCTACTACCATGCCTTCTCTCCAATACAACTAATTGGCTGCTCCCTCTAACATAGAAGCTATCCCTGCCATGATGGTTTGACCTGTCTCCGAAGACTCTCTGTCGTTGAACATGTTCCTAGAAGTCTCCTGCTTCTGAGCATCATGCATGGCCATCTCGTACCATGCCTTCTTGACTGTCTTGGAAGGTTGCTCCTTTGCACATGAATCTGAAGGCTGAATCCCTCTGAGTTGCTCAACCTTTGGAGCTACCTACTCCCTATTCTTTGTCACTATGCTGCTGGAAATTGCTCTCATAGGATGGCCCTTTAGCATATACAAGTTGCTATCTCTAACTGCAAAGACAACTGCTTTGTTTGAGCTAGGTCCTCTGGGCATGATAAGCGCCTTTCCATCTTGGAATGCTACATTAAATCCCTTCTTCTCAATCATTGAGACTGAGATCACACTTCTCTTGAGTGCTGGCACCCGTAACATATTCTGCACTCTTAATGTGTCTCCTGACTCCATCCAGAATGACACTGTTCCAAATCCCTTCACTGCATGCTTGGACCCCATACCAAATTCCACATGCATCTATGAGTTAGACTCTGTGAAGCTCTCGAACATTTCTCACGCTCCTGTCATATGACATGTGGCTCCACTCTCTATCAACCATGCACCATCTGATATAGTGCCCAAGGAAGTACGAGAAATAAGTAAGAACTCTGTTTGTTAAAACTTCTCGCAAAACTCATCCAATTGAGTATTTTCCGATGCAACTACCTCTGAATGCATTTCATGCCCCCCTTCTTTCTATGCAGACATTTCCCTGCATAATGTCCAAACTTGTGACATGCAAAGCACTTGACTTGGCTCATGTCCTTCTTCTTCTTGCCATCTTGAGCGGTCGACTCTCCATTGGCAATGTTCCTGAACTTGTCCTTCCTTGCCTAGATAGCAAGAGCAAAGTTCTCATCACGGCTACTCTTCAAACCATCCCTGGACTCTAACCGAGTCTCCTCCCGAATACAATCATTCCATAGTCTATCAAACCCTGACATTGTCTCTCGTGCATAGATCCCCTGCACAAAAGGTTCCCAAGAATTTGGAAGACCTCTCAATGCTACATTTTCCAACTCAACATCTTGTATCACTACACGCTGATCTTGGATATATGTAATCTTCACAAGATAATTCACAACCGTGTCCTCACTGAACATCTTGACAACTGGAAGCTGGTGTTTCAAATGTAGTAACCTCCCTGTATTATTGTTTTGGTATAGACTCATCAAAGCATCATATATTTCCTTGGAAGATTTCTTCTCAACAATGTGCAGAATCAAGTGATCCTTTACGGATTCTAGCAACAGTGAACTTCCAATTCCTGCGGATCAATAGGACTTGCAACCACACCCTCAACATACTCTTTGAGGTCATTCTCCTCCAACAAAAGAAAAATCCTTTCCTTACATCACTGATAGTTTGTTGCCCCTTCTAACCTGCCCTCAATCTTCAATGTGTTCACCTTCTTCAAGATCTTATCTAATAACCCTCTGTAGAAACTTCCCCCGTATTGACCTGTACAACTATTTCCCTGAAATTTGTCCTTTGATTTCCCCTATTGGTTATTTACCTGATAAGATTTGTCCTCTTGGTTTCCTCCCTCAAAGACTAGGCTCCCTCTTTCCTTCAAAGCCTCGGCTTTGATACTATGTTGAAATTATTCCTGAGCGGATTCAACCCTTGATATGCACTAATACCAGGTTGATCTTTTTCCACTCTACTCAACACCCGATAGTTAGCTCAAAATAAAATCATTTTATCTACTAAAAGCACAACTGAGTAATCAACTAAACATGCAGTGAAAGCATAAACAAGGAAACCAAATCAAGCACATAAGAACACCAAGATTTTCGGGTAAACCCCGGAGGGAAACCAGTCTAATGATGCTTTTATTAAGGTCAAATCAAGGTTCCTCGTAACAGGGATAATGGTCCACTGAGAGAAGTATACACTGCAGACAAACATGGAAAATCCCGTGCTACTGTACGACCTGTTTTGGCACGTTTCTATAGAAATCCATGATTTTCCCTTCCGTGACCCACGAAAATCTGCGACTTTCCCTTCCGTGACTCGCGGATATCCACGATTGTCTAAACTATGACCTGCAGATATGTACGGAAAGCCCGTATGACCACTTCCGTACGACACTCTGCTTTCCTTTGGTCTCTGTCATTTGAAATCCACCCGCAGATGCTTCTTCTCTCTCTCCTCCTTGACCTGTATGACCTCTAGATGAAAGTCCTTCTCCACCTATCAAGATCTTGAATCACTATCCTTTGTGATCCAACCCTCTCATGAATACTTGGATGATCTCTCTTCACCCAACCAATGAAATCTCCTCACTCCAGAGTAAGAAAAATTCCTTCTTTTCTCCTACATTCCTCACACTAGCAAAAGTCCTTTGCTATCCTCAACCTTGGTCTCCCACCAAAGTGACTTCCTCTCAAAGTCTCTCACAAGTGTATATCACACAAGTCCCATCTGTGCCAACTCCCTCAATACAAGTGTCTCGACCTCGACCTCTCGTCAAAAGTGATTTACCCTTTACCCCAACCTTGCTTTTATAATCATGAGTTACAGTCTATTTCTAATCTCCAAAGTGATCTACGATTGAGATTACTTCTCACACCCACTTAAGATTTATATTACATGCTGCGTACTAAGCATGTTCCTTAAATAACTCAATTCACTAATAAATACAATTTTACTTTAATTAATTCCTTATAACTAAAGTAAACTCAAGAATATAATATTTTCGACCACTTCCACATGCAAAACACATGCCAATGTGGAAGTACCTGCCCGATGCTACCAAAAACATCAACAATAGAGTAGCCAGTGCGTGGTGCATGGTACATGGAGAAGTGTGACTGATTACTGCATGGAGAGTTGCGTGAATTGCTGACTGGTGCAAGTGCAACGTGGAGCTTGCAGTGAAAGAGTGGTTTGAGTGTGGGATTGTGTGGAGAAAGAGTTGCGGAGCTGAGCTCGTAGTAGAGTGGCTAGATGCATTTGTCTTGCGTTAACAACAAGAGACAATTGGTTATTGGTGCGACTGGTGCATTTGGCATGAAGCAAGAGGCGACAACGTGGTCGTGCCATTGGAGCCAAAGCATGGAGTTGTGCAAAAGGTTATGCACCAAGGTGTGTTCTCAAGTTTTACTTTTTATTGGTATTTAATGTGAGAAATACCAATAACCTATCCATTTAAGGTATTTCATATGAGCTTTTTCAAAAAGATATTTAATGGATATAAATTTTTTGTTGAGTCATTAAGAGAGCATGACTTAAGAGAGACTTTGTATTAAAGACTTGCTTGTAATTTTGGCAAGTATGAGCTTTTAGTTCTCTTTGTATTTTTCAATTAATAAAAAGATCATTTATTTGGTGGTGGTTGAGTCACGTTTTTGGGAGACAAACAATATTGTGCTTCCAAAACTCACATGCATTAATTATTTTTATTGGAGAAAACACGTGCAACCCATATTTATCTCTAAAGATTTATGTGAACATGTAATTGATGGATATGTTATGTCTTCTGATGACAAATTTAAAGCATTTAGTGTCGATGACAATAAATCTCTAAATGAACTTATTAAGAAGGATAATGAGGCACTTTCTCTTATAGGAAGAACAGTTGAAGAATATATATTTCCAAGAATTAGTGTTGTAGAATCATCCAAGCAAGCATATGATATCTTAAAAAACACATATGAAGGTGTGGTTGTAGCTAAATTGCAAACATTAAGGTGTAAATTTGAAAATGCAAATATGCAAAGTAATGAATCCATTCATGATTATATCACAAAAATGAAATATCTTGTTAATCAGATGGGGTCATTAGGTGAAGATGTTCTAGAAATAAGACTAATTGAGAAAATTTTAATAAGTGTTATGCCCAAGTTTCAGAGGGTCATCACCAGTATTATGGTCTCCAAAGATTTAAACCCAATGAAAATTGATGAATTGAGTGGGTTTTTTCTAACTGTTGAAGAAATTAATCCAACTGAGGAAATGGAACATGCTTTTTCCACACGGCATAGAGGAAGAGGAAGAGACATGGGTCAATATCAGAATCATAATCAGAATCGACATCCACGACAATTACAAAATTATCAAGGCAATGCATCCACTTCAAGAGGAAGAGGAAGAAGTCCAAGTCAGTTTAGAGGAAGAAGCATAGAAGGATCTCGTGGAAGAGGAAGAGGAAGAGATAGATATCGAGAAAGACAAGGACCACAATGTTATTATTGCCATAAGTTTGGTCATTTTGAAAAAGATTGTTATGCAAAATTGTGAGATATGGAACATAAAGGTGTCAATACAGTTGTTGAAGAAACAAGGAATGAGAAGTTATTCATATCAAGTTTTATGGCACATAATGAAGAAAGTGAAGCTTGGTATATTTATTCGGGATGTTCAATTCATATGAAATCTCAAGAAGAATTGTTTACTAGAATAAATGACAATTATCTTGGTAAAGTTATATTTGGTGATGCTAGAGCTTTTGAAGTTAAAGGGAAATGAACGGTTGCAATTCCAACATTGCATGGAAAGAAGAAGTTTATTAAGGACACATTGTTGACACCAACATTGAATAAGAACCTACTTTTTGTAGGACAGATGATGGATCAAAAGTACAAATTAGTGTTTGATAATAAAGAATGCTTAATCATGGATAAGTTGATTAAAAATGCAGTGGTAGCAAGAGGAGAAATGACTGAAGACAAAATATTCAAACTTTCTTTTGATTCAAGTAACTCAGAGTTTGAATGTTACAAAAGAAACGAATAGCATGCTTTGGCGTTTAAGGATGGGAAATTTAAAATTTTCAGAGTTTGATATTGTTAAGGAAGCAGAACATGGTGAATGGTCTTCCTTATATCAAGATGTATGATGAAGTATGTTAAGGGTGTATTTTTGGGAAACAACACAGGGAAAGTTTCTCAAATAGAACATGTAAGGCTAGAGAACGTCTGACACTAGTACATTCATATTTGTGTGGTCCAATGAAGACCGTGTCTATTGGAAATGCATGCTATTTTCTCACTTTCACTAATGATTATTCTAGGAAAACTTGGGTGTACTTTTTGCGGGAGAAGTCTGAAGTGTTTTCTCATTTTCTCGAGTTTAATGCATTAGTTGAAAATCAAAGTGGTTTGAAAATCCTCACCCTACGAACAGATAATGGGGGATAATATGKAAGTCAAATRAATTTTTGAATTATTGCAAGAAGAATGGAATAAAGCGAGAGTTTACAAATTCCTACTCTCGTCAACAAAATGGATTCGCGGAAAGAAAAAAATAGGATAATAGTTGAAATGGCTTGGAGCATGTTGAAAACTAAGTCTCTTGGAAATGAATTTTGGGTTGAAGCAGTGCACACAACGGTTTACACTCTTAACATATGTCCTATGAGAGTAGTATTGAATTTGACTTCAGAAGAAGCATGGTCCGGACATAAACCAAATGTTGCACGTATGAAAGTTTTTGGTTGCTGCACTACATATGCACATGTTCCTAAGGAAAATAGGATAAAATTGGATGATAAAAGTGTGAAGAGTATTTTTATTGGATATAGTATTGAAACAAGAGTTACAGGTTGTTTGATCTTCAAACAAAGAAGGTGATAATAAGTAGAGATCTTGTGTTTGATGAGAAAGGAATTTRTCAGCCACAAAATATACGTATTGAATTAAGAAAGAATAAMGTGGATATTGGTGATGAATCAAATTTTAAGTCAGCAAAGTCAAATGAAGTCAAGAAGAAGCCTAAGTGKCTTGAAAGGGGTCATTCAAAAAGCAATATGTTGGATATAAATTTTGAAAGAATAATTACTAGATCCCAACGTTGTCTTGTGAATTATACACTTATGACGTAACCAAAAAATTATGCCGAAGCATTAAGAAAGAAAGAATGGAATGAAGTTATGGAAGTATAATTGAATGCCTTGGTGAGGAATGAGACACGAGACTTGGTATTTTTACCAAAAGGAAAAGATGTAATTTGTATTAAATGAGTTTATAAAATTAAGTATAAATCACATGGCACAATTGATAAGTATAAATCCCGTTTAGTTGCAAAAGGCTATGCACAAAGGGAATGAATTGATTATACTGAAAAATTTTCTCCAGTTGCAAAGTTGGATACAATTAGGATGGTACTTGCATTGGCTGCACAATACAAATGGAAAAATTTTCAAATGGATGTTAGGTCAACTTTCCTGAATAGTTATGTGGATGACGAAATTTATGTTGAGCATCCAGAAGGTTTTGAAGTCTAAGGTAAATACGATTGTGTTTACAAGTTGAATAAGGCCTTGTATGGTCTCAAACAAGCGCCAAGAGCATGGTATTCCAAAATTACCCCTTTTCCCCGAAGAGTGACAACACTTGACTAGAGTACATAGGATGGCCACCGAGGTGAAACAAGGTAAAAACAAAAACTTCCAAGAATCATGATCCATTATTTGACTTCAACCCATGATCCTTACCTAAATTCCCAATACATTAAATGTAACAGTTTGTATGAAAAAATGGCTAATGTACCTCATGTGTATTGGACCACCATCATTAGATGAGCCTGCTGATCAAGTGAATGAGATGAGAAATGTTGAGGAAG
>JASDQU011375609.1:0-11620 GCA_032191745.1 Picea mariana
CCCTGGATAGATCTCCCCATAGAGACACCCTTTTTGGAAAGCTCACCAAGAACCTGGAAAAGGATTTGTAGGTGCAAGTCTTAGTAACCCTGTGCGAGGAAGAATGATCCTCTTGAAATCCGTAAATGGCAGCGTAGGGATAAGTATCGATCGAAGGATGAGATCCAATCAGAAGACCTGCGGTCATTCACGACCATTAGATTGGAGGTATAAACGAGGGCATTAAATGCCTTAACCCTTTTTCCTTTGTCTTCGTGAGTACCAAAGAAATCAGGATCGTAGATCCCCAAGGTCCGTGGGAGTATTCGGACCGTTGATTTTTCCACGTATAGGGAGCGGCGGGAGAGTGCACAGTGCGAGACAAGTCTGAGACATCAGACCTTAGTCCAAACACCCGTCAGCTGTTAGATTTGATAGGAGATGCAAAGGGGTTAAACCTTCATGAGCAGCAGAAGCGAAAAGTCTCGAAGGAGTTGGTATCAGGATCTCGGCATTCGGGAGTTCGAGGATCCTGAGGACAAAGGTCTGGACACTCGACATTAGCAGTTTCAAATTTGAGAAAGGATCATATTCGTCAGTCTGTGGAAGGATGTGTGTCGCGAGATCATCCGCTTCGGAGACTCACGCATCAAGACTCACATAGGTAACCGTCTAGACTTTGCGAGTGGCGTAGTCGTAGAAGAATCTGAGTCATTCATTGGAAGGAGGACATGTGTCGCGAGATCCTCTCTATCGAGGATTCAGACATCGGAAGTCAGAGGAGGAAGTCTCTTGACTTCATGAGTGGCGAAGTCGTGAGAATATCAGAACCATCTATCTGAGGAGGACATGTGGCAGAGATCGAGGGATCTCACGAACTCGGAGGTTCACAAGGTGAGATCCTAGGATTTGGGTGCTCCAAGTCGCGAGTGGCGAAATTGTGAGGAGTAAGGATCATTGTTGGATCCAGGTCATGGGAGGACCATCGGATCAGAGCCTCATCGCACGTATCGCGAATTCGAAGGTTCGTAGGTTGAGAGGACCTCTTCTCGACATCAGAATTCACGAAGTGCCAAAAGCCGGGCATGAAGGAACATCTGGAAAAAACACAAAGTGGGGCCCGTATGATTGACAGGTGGACACACATCGCCTGGAGAAAAGAGTTAACACTCCGTTGACTTCTCGCATCTCAGGGATTCGCGGGATAAGAGCATGAGTTCTCAACCTTTCGATGTGTGAAGTTGCAAATTTGCGATGGGATCTAGCACTTAGCCTAGCCGTTGGTCATGCACAGAGGGTGTTAACAGAAGGGAGCTATACCCATTACGTGATTTCGGATATCGTGAATTTGGGAAGGAAGAGTCAGAAGTTTTGACTCGCGAACTCGCTAGATTGCAAGTTGCGACAAGCTCCTTTGGGAATAGGCCTTGGTCATAGCGTTGTGGTCTCTTGGAGAGGGTGGAGCTCACGCCTAGTGTTGTTCGCACAAGAGAGCTTCCGAAAGGACCTGTGGATCGATTGGAAGAAGATTCCAGCTGGAAATCAAAAGGGGCGCTTCGGATCATAAAAGAAACTGAAAGATCCTTAAGACTGGGAGGTCGCGCAGAGACTCTGTCGAGGCAGAGGTGGCATCTACATCCTGTGCTAATCTTTGTAGGTTTTCAAGGTTCTGTCCCTCGAGAAAAGGCGAAAAATTTATTACGCCGCAGCAGGTGTGTTACATTGGACATGTATTGTATCTCCTCTTGTGTCTTGGGACACCTTTCCTTAGCTAATTTGAAATGGCTGGCCAAAGGTGTACTAACTGGTTTTTCATTCTGCATTATAAACCTCTCCAACACCTTCTCTATGTACTCACCCTGAGACAATGTCAATTTTTTATTTTTCCTGTCTCTTGTTATTCTCATACTAAGGATCTTTGTTGCGGCACCCAAATCCTTCACCGCAAATGAATTAGATAATTTCTTTTTGAGGACATTTATATCCTACATATTAGACCCTGCAACAAGCATGTCATCTACATACAATAGAAAGATAATATAACTTCCATTTTCTAGGTTTTTAAAATAAACACAGTGATCAGAATGACATCTACTATAACCTTGTTTTATCATAAACCTGTCAAAATTCAAATACCACTGCCTTGGAGCTTTCTTTAGGCCATACAAGATATTCTTCAACCTGCATACCAAATTTTCCTTCCCTTTGACCTCATACCCTTATGGTTGTTGCATATAAATCTCTTCCTCCAAATCCCCATGGTGAAAAGTTGTTTTTACATCTAACTGTTCAAGATGAAAATCTTCTACTACCACAAGACTTAAAATAGTCCTAATTGAAGTCATTTTAACAACACAAGAAAATATTTCATCAAAATCTATACCTTTCTTTTGTGCAAACCCATTTACAACAAGTCTAGTGTTGTACCACTTTTTTCCTCCATCTTATTCCTTGTAAACCCATTTATTCTGTAATGCTCTTTTTTGTGCAGGAAATTGAACCATATCCCAAGTCTGGTTATTTACCAGGGAATCCATTTCATCTTTCATTCCTTTCTCCCACTTATTTTTGGTGTCTACGTGCATTGTCTCTTCATAACATTCTAGTTCACCAAAATGAGTCAACAATAAATAATACAATGAAGGACAATATCGTTCAGAGGGTCTACTTAACCTTGTAGATCTTCTAACAACACTTGCAGGATTTTGAGGTACTTGATGCTCCTGTTGTTGTACATTTTGATTTTTTGGTACCTTTAGAATTTCTTTTTTAGTGATCTCATCAAGCACTATGTATTTTGTTTTTTGCTTTTCTGATATCTTTCCATGAAACTGATCTTTGTACATGACCTTCTCATTGAATACGACATCTCTAATCCTAATGATTTTTTTATTTTCATAATCCCATAAGCGATAACCAAAATCATTAACACCGTATCCAATAAAGGTAAACTTCTTGTATTTTTCCTCAAGTTTTGTTCTATTTTTTTTATCAATATGGACAAATTCTTCACAACTGAAAGTCTTCAAAAAAGAATAGTTTACCTTTTTACCTGTCCATGCCTCCTATGGAATTCCACCATCCAAAGAGATTGAAGGTCCTTTGTTTATTAAGTAAGAATCAATATCTACAACATCTACCCAGAACTGTAAGGGAAAACCAACATGAAATCTCATACTCCTTAAATGCTCCATGATTGTCCTATTCATCCTTTCTGACACACCATTTTCTTGTGGTGCTCCTGGAACTGTCTTCTCTCTATGAATCCCATGGCATGAACAATAATCATCAAAATCCTTGCTTCAATATTCACCTCCATTGTCTGATCTGAGACACTTCAACGTTCTTCCTGTCTCATTCAAAACTAAAGCTTTCCATTTCTTAAAAGTATCAAAAACATCATATTTTTATCGAATGCAATAAACCCAAGTTTTTCTAGTTGCATCATCAATAAAAGTAACATAATAACAAGAGCCACCAAGAGATGATACATGAGTTGGTCCCCATAAATATATATGCACAAGCTCTAACCTTTCACTCTTCTTTTCTTTTCTGACTCTGAGAAATCTGACTCTCTTCTATTTTCTATAAACACAATGCTCATAGAAATCCAAATCAATTTGTTTATGATCTGGAAAAAAAATTGTTTTGTGAAGTATCTGCATTCCCTTCTCACTCATGCGTTCAATCCCATGATGCCACAATGTTGTATCCACTCATGTTGAATCTAAAGAGATAGAAGATTCGGTATTACCAGTACATAAATACAATGTATCTACCTTCTCTCCTTTTTTTATAGCCAATGATCCTTTGGTGACCTTCCACACCTTATCTATAAATATGGATATACAACCTTCACTTTCCAACTTCCATGTTGAAATTATATTTTTCTTTAGATCTGGAACATGTCTTACCTCTTTCAATGACCATTGGTTTCCATTCCTTTGTTTTATTTTTACCTTTCCCATTCCAACAATTTTGCATGGTGCATCATCACCTAAATGAACCTGTCCAAAATCACCTTGAACATAATCTAGAAAATGTTTCCAATGGGGTGTGGCATGAAATGAAGCCCTTGAATATACTACCCAAGACTCAAAAATATTATCTACACGAAGAATCAAAGAATCTTGTAACACGTCACCTATTACATTTACTTCTTGATTTTTCTCCTATTGTCCATCTCTTTGTTTCTTTGGAGCTCTGTAGTATTTCTTCAAATGTCCTTTCTTCCTATAATTCTGACATCTATCTTTCCCAGTCTCGATTTGGATCTTCCCTTCCTAGAATTATCGTGGTTCCCTAAGACCTTTCCTCTATCCTTTTGTCTTCCCATGTTCACCATGTTTAACGCATTAGTTGATGTCTCACCTGTGCTTTTCCGTCGCATTTCCTCCTTAAGGATAACACCAACAACATCATCAAATTTTAAAGTGTTTGAACTAGAGATATATTTACATACAGCCATGAGCAATCCATTCCATCTTTTTGGCAATGAGAACAAGATTAGAAGAGCTATGACCTCATCATCAAAGTCCACTTTTACAGAACTTAGTCTATTAGTAACCGTATTAAATTCGTTTAAATGATCTGCAATAGACCCACCTTCTAAAATATTCATATTAAATAATCTCTTCATTAGAAATATCTTATTGGATGTTGAGGGTTTTTCATACAGTTTATCCAATGCATCCATCATCTCCTTCATTGTCTTTTCTTTCGAAATATTGAAATCCACCGACACTGTCAAACTTAGCCATATCGTTCCCAGTGCCTTTCTATCAAGAACCTCCCTTTCCTTATCCTTCATGGTCATCGAATTCTTTGCTATTCCACCCAATGGTAGGAATAGATCCTTCTGATATAAATAATCTTCCATCTGAATCTTCCATAACTGGTAGTTTTGGCCGTTAAATTTCTCGACTCTAAAATTTCGATCTTTCACCATTGCTCCCACTCGAACTAGGAACCCTCTTTTCCTACAAGTTACCTTTTTCTTTGATACCAATTGTTAGTAAAACAGGATCGCAAAAAAATAAAAATAAAAAAAGCGGAAATAAATCATAGAAGATACACAATACAATAGAGACACAGATGTATGTGATTCACCCAATGTGGGCTACGTCCACCAGAGAAATTGTCAGGTCCTTCCTTTTTATTATCCAGCAAATGAAGGGATACAACCTAGAACACACCCATTGTAACTTCCTCTTTTTTCTCTCATAGTCTCCTCATTCAGAATACAATATTCGCAATGATACATAGACGCAATACATTTCCCTCATAAAAGAGGGTTGCCTTCTAGGGTAAAAAAATCTAACATGACTTCTAACATCAGATCCACGAACTTATAATGAGCGGTCCATATTTACTATGAAATTACAATATACATTTACAAGGAAATTTTTCCTTCAGGGGCCCGCTTGCCCTCGAACCCCGCAGTAGGAGCAAGGCCCCCTTGCACTCCCCCGCGTGGAGGAGTGTACATTCTTCTAGGGTGTAAAGTCTTCATGGGGTATAAACATGGCTGAAAACAAAGGCCTCTAAATCGGGAAGATAATCAGGCTCCACAACCAACAAAAGGGACCCCTTAAGGGGTGATCCACCAAGGGATCCCACCCAAAGATTACATAGGGAGTTTATATAGTTTCCATAGCTCCATAATTCAAGGAAACATGATCCACAAATTTAGGATCTAATAACCACTTAAGGACAAAAATGAGAAAGCATCTCAACAAACTAATGAGACCCTTAACTTCCTCCTTGAGACTAGGAAACCACTTGTAATAAAGTGAGGAAGAGTCCAAACCAACTCATGAGACCCTTAACTTCCTCCTTGAGACTAGGAAACCAATTTCCCCTTAAAATTAGGAAACTAATTTTTGAGTTGGATTCTCTCACAAAACTAAATTCCCATTTTTACAATTATATGAATAATATGTGAGATTCTCAAACTCAATTCAAACATTAATCATTTTTCCAATATGCATGACTAATACATTAGTTTCTCATACTCATTTCTTTTCTTTTTTTAAGTAAAAAAGGAGGATCCTGTTATATTGAAGTTGCAGGTTTACAAATTCTTTTGGAGCGCTAGCTATCCCGCCTAAAAAGGAAACCGAGACAGCTGGTCAGTCCATGCCACTCATTTTCAAACAAAAATAACCAGGCTGCCATCTGTCCTGCCTGAAGGAAACCAGGACGCATGGTCGCCATTAGTTTAAGTCTGTTCCTTAACTTACTACTGACAACATAACTATAGTCTAACTAAGCTAAAGCTCTGGTTTGAAACAAAATAAAATTTCTAACTATGAACATTCACAAAACCTTTTACCCGATGTTCTCGTCATCTTTTCCATTCTTTCCCAGTCTGATTGGAAGTGCGTAGGCCTATGCGCACATAGGGCATTGTCGACTTGGAGATGTGCTGGAGTAAGCAGCGTACATCATGTCGAGGCGTTGGCTGATTTGGATGGACCTGTGGATTTGGTCATCCACCATGCTGTGCGTTTCAAAGATCAGTTCCAGGTGCTCCAGGTGGAGGAGTGGAGGTTGGTCTGCCATTCTCCCTGAGGGGAGGAGAGGGGAATTGGCTTCTGTGCATCAATCTCCTCCTTGTCTTCATTTGCGCTGTCACCTTTCTGTCCTTGTAGATTGTCCTGCTGTGTCGCTTCCTCTGGAGCTTCACCGCTTGTTGAATTTTCCTTTTCTTCTGTGTTTTTCGGGAATTCTTCCTCAACATGGAAAGTTGTGTATTCCCCTGCTGGGTCATCTTCCTTGTGACTGTGTGCCATTCCTAGAACCTGAGTCTTGGCATCATTCACAAAACAGGTGGGAAGATCCCAATTATCTGGGACAGTGAAGAGGAGATGTTCTAGGGGAACCCGGATGGTTTGTCTGGAACAATCTCCTCCACATACGCCATGGGAGGCGTTCTGGTTCTCCCAGTGCATGCCATAGCCAGCGCTTTCTCGAACTTATTCTATCGCTTCATACGGGAGTCAAATGCATACCACGCAACACCTCTGTGAGGCCATCCCCTTGCTCTCGGCATGTAGAGAAGAAGAGCTATAACCAAAATGTCGACTGGATGAGTGTCCCTGCTCCAGCACTCCGAAGGTTCAGCCTTTGGCCATTCAATTTCCAAATGCATCGCATATCCATCAGAGCGACTGATAAGGATGAAGGTGACCATGATAGCCTTGGCCATTAAGGCTATGTTCTTAGTGCGCTGGTCTGTCATCCTCTTCACTTGCTTGAGAGGCTTCGTCCTCTGGTTTTGGCTGCTCGGGCTCACTCCCATCTTAATGGTGAGGAGATGGGAGCCGGTGGCCATTAATTATGGCCCTACCCAGCTCGTTCAAATGTGTCCTCCCTTCTTGACATGGCACCCCATCCGGGGGTTGGAGATCCCTATTGGCCAGAGCATGACACGAATCTGAGATATCTGAGTTTCCAGAGATGTGTGCTTCCCAACAGATGTGTTTTGTCTCCTTTTCTACCCCTTCATTTGCCAAGCAGTTCGCTACCCTGTTTGTGTCTCTTTTCACATGAGAGGGTATGATGTTGAGTTTAGTTCTAAGGAGGCTTCTGAATTCCTCTAGCAGCCCTGAGAGTCGCCAGCTAGGTAATATTTTCAGCGGGCTTTCCCCATGGAGGATCTTGGTGATTAGCTGGATGACAATTTGTGAGTACCCCTCCAGGATGAGCTTGTGAGGATGTCTATAAATTTCTACTTGGAGACCTTGCAAGAGGCTCGTTAGCTTTGCTGCATTGTTTGTGGTTTCCCCCAAGTAACTTGCTACCAGACAGAGGATCTCTCCTTTGGAGTTTCTGAGTGGGACTCCATATCCCGTTGGTCTCGGGTTCCCTTTGGAGGCCCCATCGAAGTTGATCTTTATGAAATCTGTTGGAGCAGGGGTCTAGATGGTTGGGCTGCTATGATGACGTTTAGGTGCCTTTATCGTCAATTGATTAGTCAAGTTAGGCTGCCAGCTTTGGAGTATATATTGCTCCTCCGGGTTGCAATTTAATTCCTCTAGTTTCTAGGGTTTGCTACTAATTGTTTCCTTGACAAGTGTGACAATTTTTTCCCAAGTTAAGCCTGGTGTGGAGGATTTGGAGTGAAAGATTCTTTTGTTTCGTTCTTTCCAGATTTGCCAGAGAATGAATCCTAGGAGAATTTGCCAAATGTATGCCAGCAGAGGATTTTTGTAGGTGATCGAGTCCCAGTTTTCAAGTGTATCGTTGATGCTGCTCCTGTTTTGATTGGATCAGCGCATTATTTGAGCTCCTTGATCCCAAATCCACTGACTAAAGGGACATCTGTTGAATAGATGTTCCTTGGTTTCCTCTTGTTGGTGGAATAAGATGCATATTGAGGGTCCAATAAATCCTCTTCTCCTGAGGTTGTCCCAGGTTAGGACTCTACTGTGTGCAATAAGCCAGAGGAAGGCGGACACCTTGGGCCAAAGTACAAGGTTCCAAACCTTGTTCCATATGTTCTCCCTACCATGATTATGGTATTTTCCTTGTAGGTAGTAGGCTTCTTTGATTGATAAGTTTCCAGTAGTGGAGTGTCCCCATCGAAGAATATCCAAGCCTTCTCGATTGGGGATTTTCCGGTGAATTGCATAGTGTTGCCAGGATTGCAAGTTTAAGTCGTCTGGGACCCCTAATTCCTGATTAGAGGTTTTCCAATGACGCCATTGCAGTCTCTGATCCGCAGGTTTCCAAAGATATTTCACCCTCATAAGTGTGTCCTAGTTTAGAGACTATTTGAGGGGGTTTATCTCTTCCAGGTCACTTAAAGGTTTGATTGTTGCCACGAGTCCTGCCAGAACATAGCACTTTCTCCATTTCGGACCTCCCAAAAGGCATGATTTTTCACTAGGTCTCTATTTTGCCATGTTGTGTTTCAAATATTAGATCCCTGTATTCGGACATTGTGTCTGATGAGCTAGTTTTCTTGTGTGAGAGGAGCATACTTCTGCTTCCATATTTGCACCCATAAAGCTGTTAGCATTTTTAACCACCTCCACCAGATTTTGGCTCCCATTACTTGGTTAATTTTCCCTGGATCTCGGAGTCCCAGCCCTCCCATACTTTTTGGTGTGTAGATCTTGTCCCATCCTACTAGCACCCACTTCTTATTTGGTTGGTGTCCGAGCCAGAGGAAATTTCGCTGGAGGTTCCTTATTGCTTTAATGACCTACTTGGGGGCTGCTAGGGCTGTGAAAAGGTAGGTAGGAAGGGTTTGTAGGAAAGACTTGAGCAGGACCAACCTGGCTGCGATGTTGAGGGGTCTGAAGGTCTAGTTTCTCAGCCTATTGGAGATGGAAAGAAGAAGGTTGTCCTAGGAAATGGATCTGGCTGTTGCACCCATTAGAGGAATGCCTAAGTAGTTGGATGGAAGGGAGCTCTTGGGTATTCCCAAGAGTCTAGAGATCTGAATTTGGACAACTGCTAGAGTGTTGAAGAAGTAGATTTTGGATTTGTATAGGTTGAGAGTCATGCCTGACGCCTCTGTGAAATCAAAGAGGATGGAGTTAAGCTTGTTTGCCTCTCTTATGGTTGGGGATTTCATGAGTAGGGTGTCATCAAAAAATTGACTATGTGACGGTGTCGATTGGATATTGTGTAGAGGTAAGCCTTTGAGAGATCCTTCTAGGACCGTTGACTTGATATAATGTCCAAGGCCTTCCGCCATGAGCACAAACAAAAAAGGCGATAGGGGGTCACCTTGTCTGATACCTCTGGACGGTGAGAATGGTCGAGATGAGACCCCATTGACTAGTATGGAGAAGAAGGCTAAGGAGGTAAGGTTTAAGATCCAATTTACCCATTGCTGATCAAATCCAAAAGAATCTAAAATGGCTCAAAGGTACTGCTAGCTGACTCTGTCAAAAGCCTTTGAAAGATCAAGTTTGATGAGCATACCTGGAGCTTTTGTCGACTTGAGAGAGTGGATGACCTTGTGAGCCAAAATGACGCTGTCCATAATTTGTCTACCTTCTACATACCCTGCTTGTTCCTTGGATATGACAAAGGGCAGAATTGGCTTGAGGCGGTTCACAGCCACCTTTGTTATGATTTTGTAAATGACGTTGCAGAGAGTGATAGGTTTGAACTGTTTGGGATTTGTGACCCGCTTCTCTTTTGGAATTAGGGTGAGAAATGTAGCATTGAGGGTAGGGAGGACTTGGCCTGAGGTTCACGATTCCTCTACTACCTCCCAAACTTCTTCCCTAATTAGGTCCCAACAATGATGGAAGAAGTCAGTGGTAAATCCATCCAGACCTAGGGCCTTCCGTAAGGGCATAACTTTTACTGCTTGGTCCACTTCTTCTTGGGTGATAGGTCGCATCAGAGATGCATTCTGTTCAGGAGTCACCATTGAGGGTATGTGACTGGTTACTCGCCTGATTGCTGCAGTTATATCCTCCCTGGTTTCCGTTAGGAGGTCATGGTAATAGTTGTTAAGCTCTGCTTCTATTTGGGTATGTTCTCTGATTGGATTACCCTGGCCATCCTCCAAATGAGTAATTTTGTAAATGTGTCGGCAATGCACCATTTCTCTGTGGAAGAACTTTGTGTTCTTTTCCCCCTCTTTGAGCCATTGTACCCTAGATTTCTGTCTCCACAAAATTTCTTCTTGCTTTCGCCTCTCTTCTAGTTGCGCTTGAAGCTCCTCCTCCTCTTTCATTAGTTCAGCAGTTCAAGTTCCTGAAATGAAAGTTTTTTGTATCTCCACTAGTTTGTTCTCTATGTCTTGCATGCTTTGAAATATATTTCCAAAGGTGTTCTTGTTCCAGTGCTTCAGCACTTGCTTGAAGTTTTTGAGACATTGCTGGAATTTGTACATGCTTGTACCACGATCTATTTATTCCTGAGCCCACTAGGATTTTACAAGCTGATGAAAGTCCGGGTGTGAGAGCCAAAATTTATCAAACCGAAAGGGTTTGTATTTGGGTGTTGCCCCTGTTTCTAGGTTAAAGACAATTGGCCATGTTATCCCCGATATCTAGGGATAACTAGGAGATCATGTCTCGAGACCCACAGGTCCTAGACATGGAGTACCGAGAGCAGGATTGACCTGGGCATGGCCCTTGAGGGCCCATCTTTCTTCTTCTTTGCCAGATTTATCCTGTCAGTAGCAGCAGCTTCCATCACCACCGGCTTGGACTTGCATCGGAGAGGACTCTTGATCCATGAGGTAATTGGTCCAAGGTATCATGGTATGTGTCATATTTGATCATTATAACCCTCTTATATATGCATTAGGTTCCTTTCATTTCTGATGACTGCTTGGATCTTACACTAATCCACTTGACCATTGTCGGGGCGATTGATGGGGTGACTTAGCAAGTTGATATTCATGGGTTTTGGTTAGCCACCAAGGGGGATTTGCAGAGCCATTGTCCGCTCCCACCATTTTATCATTTTACATCTTATACCCCACTCATCTATCCCATTTCCCTAGTCCAACCATTAGGATGACCTTTGAGGGTTACACTTTGTCTTGTGGGAAGAAGGGGCTAAAGGCCCATGGGGTAAAAGCAGCTGGTAAAAGATAAAATCCATAGGAAATAAAACCTAGAGATGCTTCGCCCAGGGGATCCCCGAGAAGGCAATAAAAGGC
>JASDQU011375610.1:16964-34140 GCA_032191745.1 Picea mariana
TGTATATTTAAGAGACAATAATCTCGAATATGTAATAGACAACGTTAATATGTGAATATGATTGTCATAGTTTTAATATGTGAATCTAATAGATATCCATTTAATTGTTTAAACTATTTCTTTAATATTGGCAGCGCTATTGATGTAGACAACGACTTAATATTCAAGTTTGTTAGCGATTTAATATTCAAGTCTCGTAGATAGTGATTTAATATTCAAGTCTCGTAGATAACGATTTGATATTCAAGTCTAGTAGCAATTTAATATTCAAGTTTGGTAGACAATGATTTTATATTCTAGTCTGGTAGTGATTTAATATATAATGTGTATGAAAACGATATTTATTCCCACAGTAAAGGTTATCCATGCAACGATATTCATCCACAACGTTTGATTGCAATTGAATAACAATTTAATTTGTATGATTGTGTCTTGATTGCATTGAATAGAAAATTAATATGGCATGAGTGTGATTGTTTTAAATTTAATAGCATTAATTGATTAGAATATGAGTTACGATACCATTGTTTATTGACATCTATTTACCATTTATTATGGACAATAATTTACCATTGTTATAGACAATGATTTAGCATTCATTATTGATAGGGAAATAACATTATTTTATTATTAGATATCATTATCAAATAACAAAATTATTATTAAATTTGTTAGACAACCATATCGTTAGCAGATAGCGATATCCTTACTAGATGTGTTAGAAAAAATATAATGTGCTTAATAAATTGACATGTCATGTATTAATAGACTACGATGTTGTTGTTGACAGTTAGCACATGGATTTATTGATTGATTTCTTATTAATAGATAGCACATGGATAGACAATATTAATAGAACATGACTTAATAAGGGACCGAATTATTGTTATGGGACAACGATATCATTGTTGGATATAATAGTTCACATTTATGATAACATTTATGCTAATAGTAACATTTATAGTAGTTCACTCCTTAGAAATTAGACACCATGCTTAACAAATAATGGTTTATGGTTTGTTGGTGAATTCATTTAATAGCTTGTGAAATTTAATTTGAGTGATGTCATATTGCATCTTGTCGACTTATTTGTTGGGTTAGTTGTCTTGTGTTTTGACAATCAATCTAGTGTCCTAGCACGTTGAATATTTCTTGGGTTATTGGTCTAGATGTGTTATGTTGTGCTAGGGTTACCGTCATGCCTATCATTTCGTGATGGCATGATTCTCAATGAGGGGATCATCGCATGTATTAATGGATAGAGGCGAATGATAACATGTATGGATTATGTGCTTCTCGATGTGGGAGTTTGTTCAGAGTAATGGTTGTCGGGACATGGTTTTGTAATGCCTTAAGGAGTTAGTTTTTGTGCGATGTAGAGGTTTATATTTACCGGTCATTGAAGCCACTATGTCAGGTTTTTGGTGTTGTCCTTTAGCTCGTAGGAGTTGTATTTCTTGTGTCAGGAAGGTAGTCATTTATATCTATCTATTGACTATCACATGTTCATCCAGTTACGTGATGTGCTAGTGTGTCAAGTCATTGTTTTCTATTTCCTTATCTGTGTGCGTTGTGTTTTTCATCAAGTGGTGTTGTTTATTATAGTGGTGAGCCATCTCAGACCATAAAACATGCACAATTGCAAGATATCCCGAAGAGAGTAGCCATTGATACACTTTCATGGGTCCCTAAATACTATACTTTTAGGGTCAGAGGTATTGTGCAAGAGTAGAGGGTTGCGAAATTGGTGGATGGTGGGGCCACCCACAACTTCATTGATGTTTCACTTGTCACCAAAAGAAATATCCATGTAGAGAATTTTGAAGGATTTATTGTGGCAGTAGTAGATGGGTAAAACATGATGTGTAATTAGAGGACTAGGGGACTAGAAGTAACCTTGGGAAAGTACATGTTGATCAACAAATTTTACATCATGGATTTAGCATATAATTATGTTGTGCTATGATTTTAGTGGATATACTCTTTAGGAAATATCTTCATGATATATAAGGACATGAGGATGGAGTTACAAGACTAGGATGGGAAGTGAGTTGTCCTGAGAGGCATCTTGATAGGTACCCCGAGGATCATGTCTAACCAACAAATGGATTCTCTTTTTATACATGGGTATGTGGCTTGAGCAACGTAATTCTTGATCACTATGGAGAAGCCATCACAGTAATTCTAGGATTACCCTGTGGATATACAACCATTGGTTGGAAATCATGAAAGAGTGTTTGAACCATTTCCAATATGGATATCACCTGAAAGACGATTCGATCATGTCATTGAGATAGAAGAGGGGTCAAATGCCATCATCACCATTCCCTACATGAATCCCAAGAGATTCAAGAATGAAATAGAAAAGGCCATAAAGGAGCTACTAGATATGGGACACATCTGACCTAGTTCTGGTCCTTTTGCTTTATCATATGTGCTAGTAAAGAATAAATATGGTACTATGAACATGTACATAAACTACAGGGCACTAAACATGAATACCATTAAAAAATAGATACCCAATACCAAAAATCAATGAGTTTCATGGGGCAATGTACTTTTCAAAGTTTGATCTGTGATCAAGATACCACCATATCTAGGTCAGGAAGGAGGAGATCCATAAAACAATGTTTAGGTGTCATTATGGGCACTATGAGTTCCTTGTCACTCCCTTTTGGTTGACAACCACACCCACTACCTTTTAGTCATGCATGAACCATATCTTCAACAAAGATTTGAGAAAYYTTTWAATGGTGTTCTTTCATGATATTATCATCTATAACTGGACATGGGAAGAAGCCATGAAACATGTGGATGATATTCTCACCATTATGGAAGAAGAATGGATTTTTTCCAAGGAGGCGAAGTGTGAGTTTGGTTTGACAGAGATCCTCTATATAGGGCATGCTATCGGTGTTGAGGGAGTAAAGGTGCATCAGGAGAATATTCATACCATCTTAGATAGGCCCACCCCAAAGACACTCATAGATATATGAGGATTGTTTGGGATATCTAGCTATTACAGGATCCTTGTGAAAGGATTTTCATAAGTAGAAGTTCCATTAAAAAAACTCACCAATAAGGGGGAATTCCAATGGTCATAGGATGCACAGGTGGTGTTTGACAGAATGCATAGAGTCATGAGTGCTTTCCCAGTATTGTCACTTTCATATATTACGCAGTCTTTTTTCCTTGAGTGTGACACATCATGTGAATGAAAATGTGAAGTATTGATGTAGAACTGACATCTGATAGATTTCAAGAGAACAAATATAAGGGAGGCTAAGAGGCTCAACCCAATCTATGATAAATAAATGTTGGCCAACATCCATGCATTGGCCAAATTTATATAGTACTTCACAGGAAGGCACTTCATGGTCCGAACTCACCAAAAAAGATTGATATGTTTCTTGGAGTAGTGAGACATGAATGAGAGACAAAATAAATGGGTGAGAAATACACATGCATATTATTTCAACATTGAATAAGTTAAGGTGAAGAATAATATAGTTGTTGATGCCTTCTCCAGGAGACCCACATCCTTCTCTATGATTGATATGTCAACAAACTAGATGTCCATTCTCTTGGTTGACTTCTCCAAAAATACCTTCACTTGTGAGCTGATGGAGGGAAGTATCCAAGATGATATGTATAGAATAGTAGATGATATCATCTATTACAAGTATAGGAGGATGAATGGGAGGAAGAAGGTGTTGAAAAATATAATGGTGAGCCATTGTAGACCATATAAAAGGCACCATTGCAAGATATCCCCATGGGAGTAACCATTGATACACTTTCAGGGGTCCCTAAATAATATACTTCCAGAGTTAGAGGTATTGTGAAAGGGTAGATGGTTACAACATTGGTGGATGGTTGGGACACCCACAACTTCATTGATGTTTCACTCATCACCAGAAGAAAGATCCCTAAAGAGGATTTTGAAGGATTTAATGTGGTAGTAACATATGGGTACAACATGATGTGTTCTCATAGGATTAGGGGACTAGAAGTAAACTTTGGAAACTACATGTTGATCAACGACTTTTACATCATGGATTTAACATATACTCATGTGGTGCTAGGAGTTTAGTGGATATACTCTTTGGGAGATATCTGGATGAATTATAAGGACATGTGGATGGAGTTATGGGACAAGGATGGGCAATGAGTTGTCCTGAGAGGCATGTCAACCGGTGCCCCCAGGATCATGTCTAACCAACGCATGTAGGATATTTTTATACATAGGTACGTGGCTTGTGTAGCATAATGCTTGATCACTATTGATATTCCATTATAGGAATGCCAACATTGTGTGTATTTTCCAGTATATCGTTTTCATTTTTTTACTAAAAATATGTTTGTAGTAAATAATTGTACAAGGTTAAAATATACATTTGGTATCAGAGCAATTATTGTCTTTAGAGGGATGCTTTTGTGGTCAAGCGTTTGGATCGAGATTGTGATAATCCTTTTTACAGTGGGAGATATATGGTCTTGATTTTTCAGGTGAAGAGAAATGGTGAGAAGTTTGAAAATGGATATCAAGAAGTTTAATGGGCAAAGTTTTGATCTGTGGAAGATCAATATAGAAGATATGTTGGTGGAAAGAGATCAGTATATCACGGTGGATTAGATACTACACCTACAACGACTTTAGTAGATGACTGGAAAAAGTTGGATCGAAATGTGAAGAGCATAATCTATTTGTCTCTCTAATTTAGTATTACTGAATGTGTCAGAGGAAGCTACAACCAAGGATTTATGGAATAAGTTGAGAAAGTTGTATCTCTCTAAGTCCCTAGTAAATAAATTATTCGTAAGAAAGAAGTTTTATAACCTAAGGATGAGAGATGGAGACTCGGTGGCAGAGAATTTGAATGCCTTCAATAATGTGGTAAGTCAATTAGTATCTGTTGAGATTAAAATTTCAGATGAAGATAAGTGTATCAATTTACTCTGCTCTTTACCAAACTTGTGGGATATTCTGGGTTTAGCCATAGCTAGTAATACAATTGCCTTAAAGTTTGATGAAGTCGTCTCATATTTTTTATTAGAGGAGATGAGACAGAATAAAATGGAAGGATAGAACACAAATCCATTATTTGCAAGAAGACACTCCCTTGAAATAAATAGATATAAGTCCTCAAGTGGGAGATCTAAGTCTAAGGTTGTATATAAATCTCCTAGAAATTTTGTAAACTTACATTGGAGATGTGGAAAATAAGGCAACTACAAGAAGTAGTGTAGATCCAAAGTTGAGAAAAAGAAGGGATTTGAAGACGCTTCTTCTAGAGAAGAAAATACATCCAAGGAAGAAGGAGGGGATGTGTACTTATATTCTTCAAGCACACATGTATCTTGGTGGTGCAATTATATGCATAATATATTACCAAACATAAATTATCAACTGAGATTCATAATCAGTAGAGTTAATGCACTATATGTGCCGATAACAGATAGATTCCTATGTCTGTTTAGTATAGCTTTGATAAGAAAACCATCAATAAAAAAATACTTTGTTTTCACACTTTTTCAAATAACATTATCCAGTCATTTAAAAATTCATAAAGAAAAACTTGTGAACGAAATCTTAGAAATCATGCATTCAAAAGATCTTGCTCAGATAATGAATTGTCCATTTACAAGATCATAAAGTGGAAAGATGGACATTGACTTAGTTATTTGTAGCTATTATTCTTAAAAACAACTAGCAAGCAAATACAGGAACACTTAAAAAATAACAGAAGATAAAGCTCATAGTAAAACTCTCAAGCAAACACTCAATTGAAAAGGCTCTTTCTCACATAACAATTTTGTTCATTATAAGCTCATGAAATGAAGAGATGAACTTAAGATCTTGTTCCATGTAGCAATCAAAAACAATAATTAACAATCAACTTGAGACACTCTTAAACATAATTCAAATCACAACTCAATTCTATTCAATCAAACCTGTGTAGTACAAAAAACAGTCAATATAATTCAGAGGCTTCATTATGGAACATGAAGGTAAAAGATTAAGTCTATTTTTCCTATACCCACTAAGAACACCATGATCACAAACTCAAAATAATAATATTTGTTTGCTAAGAAATCCCACACATCAAATTCTTATCTATTAAATGTTACCTTGCAAAAATAAAAAGGAAATTATCTACTATGTCCAATGTCTAACTAATCACACTGATTCAGAAGGAAATGATTCTATGATAAACTTTAAAATGTATTTGAAATCATTGACAACACATACAGTTTTTAAATGTTCACACTCACACATACACACAGAAATCTAGAATTATAATTACAAATAAAATACAATGAAGATTACCTTAATTGGGTCGGTGGTCCCTTGCCGTACCAACAAGGAATATTAATAAAGACTTAGAGAGAAACATATTTGAACATACACGTGAAATCCATGAATTGCAACTTATATCATTATTTGAGAAGTAGGTGTACAATCAACAATCTTCAAAAATCAAACCTACAACATAACAATTCCTTCTCCTTCAAAAACCATTATTACAATATAACAATTACACCCCCTTCACTCATACCTATGAATTATTATTTATACATAAAATCCATGGATGAATTGATGAAACTAAATCACCAAACTACGAAAACAATTTTCACAATTTTAGGATAAATCCCAAAAATATGTGCTTTTTATCAATTTGGGCAGATTCGAGTTAGAGCTCCACCCATATCTCCCAAACCAATTCTAATTTTGAAAAGAGACCCACATTTAACTCAATTTTCTATATTCTAGACAAAACCCATATCTTCGAATTTGTAGATCTGATAGCATATGCACAAAAATCAAGGCGCAAGTTGGTAGTTTACATTTTTTGCTAATTTTGGCAGAATCATTCCCTCTCTGTTGGAGGTCTACACGTGAAATATGGGTCAATTTTGACCTACATGTCTACATGTAAACATCATTCTAAACAAAACCCATGTGCCCGATTTTCGTCTAGAAGCATTAAAAAAATCCAAATTATGTCTAGTACTGGATTAGCACAGTTGGTACCGGATTAGCACATTTGGTGCCAGATTAGAACAGCTAGTACCAGAATCCTATAAGCACAAGTTTCATACTGGATGAACACAGTCATGACTATGGGTACCAGAATAGTGCGATGGTAGTATCAGATGGACCTAGTATCAGAATAGGCACAATCTGGTACTAGATGAAGTTGGTACCAGAAGAGGTGGAGAGCTAGTACCGGATGAAGTTGGTACCGGAAGATGTGGAGAGATGGTACTAGATCAAGAACACAGCTGGTACCTAAAGAGGCGTAGAGCTGGAACCAAAAGAGGTGCAAAGATGGTAGCGGATGGAGCTGTTACCGAAAGAGGTGGAGAGTTGGTACCAGATGAAGCGTAGAGATGGTACTAGAATAGGTGGAGCCTTCATACCGGAATAGATTGGGTACCAAAATAGGTGGAACCTTGGTACCAGAATAGACTGGGTACCAGAATAGGTGGAGCCTGGGTACCAAAATAGAATGGGTACTGGCTCACGCCATAGTTGGAGTTATGGATCATGCTATAGTTGTAGTACCATAATAGTGAGGTACCAGATCGAGTTGCTTAAGATTCAAAGTGATTAGGATCATACATAATCAACCATTTAATCAAATTAACTCAAGAAAACTAAACAAATCATCCCTTAATCATAAGTTACCTCTCTATGCATATGGACAAGGTCATCAAGTGTATTTGTGGAGGAAACAGTCAATTATATACACATAGCATAGGTAAAATAGACTGAGATAGAGGGTAATATAGGGTAATAAAGGTGTCAAAATGGAGACTCAACATTCCCCCATGCCTCAGTCATTCCATGTCCTCATGCAACAATGATTTTCAAAATTTTAAAATTGATGGTACTCCTCACTCGATCAAACATTCCCTGGAGTTTCACCTTTCTTCAGCTCCTTAAGTTCTCTTTTAAGTAACTTTATATACAATATAAATTTTTTGGCATATGCTTCACACTTCTTACCCATGGCAAAGTAGTTATGATGGAAAAGTGGAGTAATGAGTAATAGATTAGATCTGTTAGTGATTTGACGTTAAGTCTTATCCAATCTGTTATGGATCATAGTTAGGAGAAAGGGATGGATGTCACTCTAATATGATTATAGGATAGTGGCCAAGTATTTTCATAACGACTTTGACTAATAGGCCCCCTGGCTTGATTACCTTTAAAATAAAAGTGATATAAGCATATTTTAGATCTCATTTGAAGAGAGGAACACATAAAAGAATACATCCCAAGATGATTAACTCATTTCTTATCCAAGATTTTAAAGATGAAGTTGTTTTTTCTTAGCTAAGGTGAATTAAATATACTGAGGGTCCCACTTCTCATGCAAACCTATTTATTTTAAATATAGAACTTTAAAGTGGATACTTGAAAGTTCTTAAGAACATCATCTGTGAGATATAATTTCATCTCCTAGCCTTGATTTGATCATGATTGTTTCGGAATGAGACCCAAGGGGTTTTGTTCAATTTTAGATGTGCCACTTTATGTTTTTCAACTCCATTTACCCGGCATAGCCCCACTACTAGCAAGCTTGTTCAGTACCCCGACTGGTTTACCTTAGTACCATACAAACATGACCCCACTTCTAGTAGACATGTTTAGTACCTCGGTGGGTTTACTTGTACTTCCCGATATTTCCTTTTTATTATACTACTCAAAATATTTAGAATGATGTATATTGTTCATTGACAATTTTAGAGTATAAGGAAGGCAGTTGGTACGAGCGTGTTATTAGTCACATAATTAATTGTTTTCAATTATCCCAAGGGTTACATTATCCACATTCAACTTAAATCTCAACTATTCAATGTATAATGGAACATCTCAGATAATGACTAAGAGATCCCTCTAGTTAATCCTATTAGGGTTCTCATGAAAGTTCATTGTGGTTTTGCAAGGGCAGTGCACAACATGAGATTTTCATCAATACTTCCCAAGAGAAACTTGTGAAGATAAACTTGGAAAAGAACTTGTTGAATCAACTAGGTTAGTATTAGACATAATGGTGCCACCACTTTTCAATGGATATTTCAATTAGCAATCACTTTTTCAAAATGATGAGGTAATAAGACAAGTGCACCCATTATCATATAGAGATAAATGTGAAAATATCTTCATAAAGGATAGCAAGGATGATTCATTTAGGGGTGAGTATAGAAATGTAGGAGGAAGATGTATATCAGAGTAAAGAACAATTCAACACATGACTTAAAAGATCCTTGATAGAAAGAACATGAAAATATTAGGCCATGCCTCCAATTACCTGAAGTGAAAACAATATTAAACACATGATAAAGATCATATCACTTTGGCATCAATACCAGATAAGTAATGGAGCAGGTTTCTGCAATACCGGAATAGATAGTACTGGAACAAGACAGTACCAAAACATAATTCTATAGTACTGTAACAGAGCAATATCGAAACAAAAAAATCAAAACAAGTAACGGAGGGTAGAAACATATTGACATGATGAATGATTTATATATGAGGATATGTATATGAGGGATTGAAAAAGTTCATGGTAGGGAGTGTACAATAATTTATGACAGGATGATGTATGACATTAACCACATGTTTAATACATAATTAGTCTAATTCCTTAATAAAATGAAAAAATGTTGAGTTTATACGTCCTAGTACTTGAAACACTTAAATCGAGAAGCAAAAATTGAATATAGGATAAGAGATACCAACACCTTATAACCAGTACCAGATCACCTGAGTACCAGATGGACATAGATTTATGCTTAGTATCGAAATATCGCAGGCCTTCTCCTTTGGTACTCGATGGACGCAGAGCTATGCTTACTACCTGAATAGTGTAGACCTTCTCCTTTGGTACTAGATGGACGCAGGGTTATGCTGAGTACCGAAATAGTGCATACCTTCTCCTTTGGTACTGGATGAGCACATAGGGAACCATTAGTACCAAATGAATGTAGAGGTGTGGTCCAGTACCGAATTAACACATACTTCCTAACATAGTACCGGATGAACGCAGAAATGTTGTCCGGTACCGGATGAACGTAGAGTTGTGGTCCAGTACTGGATGAGCACAGAGGCAAACATTGTATTTTGGTACTCAAGGAGGATTTGACACAGTACCTGGTGGTAGTTCTTTTGAAACTTTTGTAGGATGCACCTTGTAGAAGTAGTTAGTTTTCTATAGTGTTCTGGAAGAGGACTTGTGATTTGACTCAACTGAAAAATGATGTAGATGAAACAAATACCAACACTAGATGCAAGAACTCTGATTTTGCATCTTAATAATGCAAAATAATTTGGTGACTGGACTCCAAGATCTATGACAAGAGGGTATTATGTAATTGGATTACCATATGTTGATATTTAGAACCCTCCTCTTTTGGAGCCAGGCTGATCACTGCTCTTGTTGACACTTCCTTTTTATTAGAAAATAAACCTAACTACTACTGTCTCAACAACCACTCCCCATGCTTGATTTTTTTCATGGTCTCATGCAAACAATGTGAGATGCTAAAAAAAAATATTGCTCGGAGGGTTGTGAACATCTATTAAAAAAAACCAATAGAACTAAATTAAAACTAAATTTTTATTTATGTTTACAAAGAGAAAATTTGAGGAAAATGTCAAAAGTTGAATTATTAGCTATGAATAAAATAGTTTGGAATTAACATTTAGTTTCAAATGCTATTAAAAATATCACTTAATCTATCATCCTTGTGAAATAGTGGTCTTAAAATAGATAGGTAATGATAAAACACGAATGCATCATTTTTAACAACTTAAGGAAAAAGAAGAATTTTGAAGAAATAGGTCATGAAGCACCACCTTAAGTGTTATCTTCCATTGACAAGGATGCCTTCCCTTATTTTGAAACATTTCTAGTATTATGTGTGCATTCGGAGGATGAAGATATTCCCTTCTCATAGAATTCCAAACAAAATTATCATGTCTTTTAGAAATAAATCTACTATAGGAACAAAAGATCTTAAACTGATTTCTTTGTAGAAGAACTAAAGGAAATGTCTTTCAAGTATAAGAATACTTCCAGTGAATCCTTGTGCATAACAGGGTTAGAAATATATCCATACTCAGGTTTAAAAGATAAATTTTAATGCATACCAGAGTATGAAGGACCAACTTCTTTGATGATGAGATCAAGCAATAATGAAAAATAAAAGAGTGGTGTGACCTAATAACTAATTGAAACCATATTTCAATAGGATCACTATATTCTTGTTTCTCTTCTTTGTTTAGGTCACACTGAATGTCTTCCTTTCCCATGCTATGCAGATTATCCTCTTCAAAATGATTGATATTTGAAGTACATATAGGATCTGCTAAGAGGCATGCTAACAATTCCTCAATCTCTGGTCCCAATGGTCTCTCTCCTTTGAATTCTATCCATGATTCTTTATTATCCTCAATAAATTGACAAGAAGAATATGACGAGACTTCTAAATCCTCCTATGGAGAGACAACTAGATTCTTGACTGCTATCAAGATATGCTCTTCCTGAGAGGTGGATATCCTAGCTGCTGCTAGAATGTGGGAAAGTCCTTGGAGGAACATTCTTCAATCTCTTGATCATCCATGAATTACTGTAGCTGGTTAATGATCCATGTTTTGCAACAAAAATTAGTACTCGAGGGTTCTTACAACACCCCAAAAATGATTTATCATCTAAGATCTAAATTTCAAAACTATTTTCAAAAATAAAACACACCGAACTTGAACTCCTTGCATTAATAGGACCCTATTATCACCAGGTTATCAGTTCACACAAGTTAGCTCATCATAAATAAAACTAAATTTTCATAAAAAAAGGGAAAACACACTTGCATTAAAAGAAGAGAGGACAACCTAAATTTGGAGCAACCCCACCAAAGTGGATGTGTGGGATCTTCCCTCGTGTCTTACCATCTTCTCTCCACCCTTAGGTCATCCATAAAACCAATCCAAAACCATTAAAGCAATCTGATTCAAATACTACCTATTACCATTTACAACTCCATGGAAATGGCGCCAAAGTGTTGGTGAAATTACATGCATGATATATTACCCAACATAAATTATCAACTGGGATTCATAATCAGTAGAGTTGATGCACTATATGTGTCAATAACAGATAGGTTCCTATGTCTGTTTAGTATAACTTCAATAAGAAAACCATCAATAACAAAATACTCTATTTTCACACTTTTTCAAATAACATTCTCCACTCGTTTAAAAATTTAGAAAGAAAAACTTGCAAATGAAATCTTAGAAATCATGCATTCAAAAGATATTGCTCAGATAATCACTTGTCCATTTACAAGCTCATGAAGTGGAAATATGGACTTTGACTCAGTTATATGTAGCTATTATTCTTAACAACAACTAGCAAGCAAATATGGGCACACTTCAACAATAACATAAGATAAAGCTCATAGTAAAACTCTCAAGCCAACACTCAATTGAAAAGGATATTGATCACATAACAAGTATGTTAATTATAGGCTCATGAAATGAAGAGATGAACTTAAGATATTTTTCCTTGTAGCAATAAAAAACAATAATTAACAATCAACTTTAGACACTCTTAAACATAATTCAAATCATAACTCAATTATATTCAATCAAACCTGTGTAGTACATAAAATGGTCAATATAATTGAGAGGGTTCATTATGGAACATGAAGGTAAAATATGAAGTCCTATTGTTCTTGTACCCACTAAGAACACCATGATCACAAACCCAGAATAATAATATTTGTTTGCTAAGTAATCCCACGCATCAAATTCTTATTTATTAAATTTTACCTTGCAAAAATAGAAAGCAAACTATCTACTCTGTCCAATGTCTAACTACTCACACTTATTCAAAAGGAAATGATTCTATGTTGAACTTTAAAATGTATTTGAAATCATTGACAATGTATACAAATGTTAAATGTTCACACTCACACAAACACACAAAAGTCCAAAATTATAATTACAAATAAAATAAAATGAATCTTACCTTGATTGGGTCGGTGGGCCCTTTCCGTACCAACAAGGAAGCTTAAGAAAGACTTACATGGAAGAATATTTTAACATACACGTGAAATCCATGAATTTCAATTTATATCATTATTTGAGAAGTAGGTGTACAATCAACAATCTTCAAAAATCAAACCTACAACATAACAATTCCTTCTCCTTCAAGCACCAATCTTACAATATAACAATCCCCCCCCCCCTTCACTCAGACCTATGAAGTCTTATTTATACATAAAATCCATGGAGGAATGGATGAAGCCGAATCCCCAAACTAAGAAAACAATTTTCACAATTTTAGGATAAATCCCACAAATCTATGTTTTTTTTTATCAATTTGGGTATATTCAAGTTAGGTATCCACCCATATCTCCCAAACCAATTCTGATTTTGAAAATATGGGTACCAAAATGAACACAGTCATGACTATGGGTACAAAAATGGTGTGATGGTAGTACCAGATGGAGCTAGTATTGGAATAGGCGCAATCTAGTACCAGAAGAGGCGTAGTGCTGGTACCGAAAGAGGTGGAGAGCTGGTATCGGATGAAGCATAGAGATGGTACCAGAAGAGGTGAGGATCTGGTACTGGAAGATGTTAAAATATGGTACTAGAAGACATGAAAAGATGGTACCAGATGAAGCACAGAACTGGTACCCAAATAGGTGGAGCCCTGGTATCGGAATAGACTAGGTACAAGAATAAATGGAGCCTTGGCACCAGAATAGACTGGGTACCGAAATAGGTGGATCCTGTGTACCAGAATAGAGTAGGTACCAGATCATGCCATAGTTGCAGTACCAGATCATGCTACAGTTGTAGTACCAGAATAGTGAGGTACCGGATCAAGCTGCTTATGAGTCAAAGTGATTAGGATCATACATAATCAAGAATTTAATCGAATTAAATCAAAAAAAATAAAAAAATCATGCCTTAATCACAAGTTACCTCACTATTCATATGGACAAGGTCGTCAAGTGTATTTGTGGAGGAAATAATCAATTATATTCACATAACATAAGTAAAATAGGCTGAGATAGAGGGTAATATAGGGTAATAAAGGTGTCAAAATGGAGACTCAACATAAATCATGAGGCATGGTTGGTTGACTCAAGTGCATCCTTTCATATGACACCCCATAGGGAGTGGTTCTGTGAATATGAAAGGTATGATGGAGGTAATGTTTTCCTAGGTGATGACTCAACAAAGAGAATCATAGGATGAAGAAAAGTCATGTTGAGGCTCATAGATGGAAGGATTAGAACACTACCTGGTGTTCTCCACATATCATGATTGGAAAAAAAAATGATTTATGTAATAAAAATGGTTATATACGGGTAAAAACAATATTCTAAAAGAAAACATGCAAGATGGTTTGAGGAGCAATGGTGTTGTTGAAGGGAGTTCGGTTTGGAACTCTATATAAGCTACTAGGAAGTAAAATTACTAATGGGTGTAATATTTCCATTTTTCCTGATATTGGAGTTGAAGAAGAAAGAACCCCTACAATCTCTAGAGAAAAGGTTATATTGTGGCATCAAAGACTAGGTCATATCGGAGAGAAGGGTCTTCGACTACTACAAGGTAAAGGTAAGGTTGAAGGTATTTCCAACTGCTCTCTGGATTTTTATTTCTATGAACATTGTGTATATGGGAAGAAAAATTGGGTAGGATTCCCCTTTTGGTGCAATGAGGGCAGAAGGAATTTTATAGCTATTTCACAATTATGTGTTCGCAACTATATCGGTTTCATCATTGGGAAAATATTTGTACTGTGTCTCATTTATAGATGACTTCTATAGGAGGACTTGGATATATTTTCTAAGGAATAAATATGAATTCTTTGACAAGTCTAAAGAGATTAACGCTCTTATTGAGAATCAAATAGGAAAAAGAGTTAAGGCTCTAAGAAAAGATAATGGTGGAGACTTCTATGGGAATGAATTTGAATAATTTTGTAAGAAGTGTGGTATAGAAAGGAAGAGGACTAATCCATATTCACTTCAATAGAATGGAGTTGCAGAAAGGATGAATAGAACGTTGATGGAAAAAGAAAGGTGCTCACTCAATGGTGTCGGGTTAGGGTAAAAATTATGAGTAAAGGCATTGGGTATTGCATGTTACCTGATCAAAAAATCACCCTTGTCAACATTGGATGAAAAGACTTCGCAAGAGGTATAGACTGGTAAGAAACCTTCTCTCACACATCTCAAAGTATTCATCTATGACGCCTATGTTCATGTTCCAAAGGAAAAAAAGAGTAATATAGATAAGAAGGTTGAAAAGTGTATCATTATTGGGTATAAAGATGGTCTTAAAGGTTATAAGATTTGGAACCCAGAAACTAAGAAGGTTGTGTATAAATGAGATGTGATATTTAGTGAAATAAAATATGTTTTCAAATAGGATGTCATACCAAGTAAGGAAGAACCAAATAAAATAGAGTTTGATTTAAAGGATGATGAATCAAACTCTACAAAATAATAGGAATCAAAAGAAGAATATCCTCATACTCCAGTATTGAGGAGATTGGTTCAGGAAAGAAGACAACCAAGAAGGTATACTCCACTTGATGTTTGTTCAAATTTGTCTTTGTCTATTAATGTTGATAATCCTAGAACTGTCATGGAGGAAGTGGATTCAAAGGATGGAAAACTGTGGAAAAAGGCCATGGATGAAGAAATGACATCCTTGGATAAGAATGACGCTTGGGATCTAGTGGAGTTTCCAACTAGAAGAAAGGCCATTGGAAACAAATGGATGTTTAAAAAGAAGATGAATGAAGAAATACAAAGCTCAATTAGTAGCAAAGGGTTATTCCCAAGATGAGGGAATTGATTTTGGTGAGATTTTTTCACATGTTGCCAAGTTAACTTCTATTATATTTGTGTTATTTTTTGTTGCTTCATTTGACTTTGAAGTAGAATAGATATATATGAATAAAAAATTCCTACATGGATATATGGAAGAATAAATCTATATGAAGAAACCATAAGGATTTGTTGTGAAGGGAAATAAGGAGCAGATATGCAAGCTGAAAAAGTCCCTGTATGGTTTAAAACAATCACCAAGCATGTGGTATCAAAAATTTAATACTTATATGATGGGACTTGGATTCACAAAAAGAAAAGAGGATCATTGTGTGTAATTTAAATTAATTGGTGACCATTCGATTTATTTGGTCTTGTATGTGGATGACATGTTGCTGATAGGAAACAACAAGGAGATTATCCAGGATGTGAAAACTAAATTGTCCTTTAAATTTGAAATGAAGGATGTTAGTCCTGCAAATTTCATTATGGGCATGGAAATTAAAAAATATCATGAAAAGTGGAAACTCTAGTTAAATCAGAGAAAATGTTTTGAGACAGTATTGTAGAGGTTTAATATGAAGGCATGTAAACTAGTTGAGGTTCCTATTACTATTGGTGTAAAGTTATATGTGGATCAATTTCGCAAGACACGGGAAGAGGAGGAGGACTTGCCTCATGTTCCATATGCGAGTGCAGTTGGAAGTTTTATGTATGCAATGGTTTGTACTAGACTAGACATTGCACATGTAGTGGGAGTTTTGACCAGGTATATGTCAAAAACAAGGAAGGAGAATTGGACAGTAGTAAAAAGTGTTTTCATGTATTTTCGTGGCATTTCTAGCTATGGATTATGCTACCAAGGAAGACCAGGATTAGACAAAGTGTTGGACATACATGTATTTTTGGATGCAGACTAGGTTGTAGATATGGATCATAGGATATATACAAGTGGGTATGTGTTTAACCTATTTGGAGGAGCAATCAGTTGTATGAGAAAAAGATAATTTGTAATGGTAATTTCAACTACAAAAGTTGAATACATGGGAGCCACTCATGCAAGCAAAGAAGCAGTATGTTTACAAACACTTTGTTCAGGTGAAAGGGATGACTTGGGATTGAATGATCCAAAATCATGGTGGACTTAGAACCACATAGTACATTAGAAGTTCCAATTCATATGCTCCCATGCTAAAACTTTTATGGAGAGGAAACAAAGTCCTTACATGTATGCCTAGAAAAAGGGGGAGTAATTAATTTGGTATTTTCATAAATGAAATGGTAGGAAATTATGAAGGAAACC
>JASDQU011375611.1:0-15918 GCA_032191745.1 Picea mariana
AGAAGGCCGAAATTCAAGGGAGGATAAATTCTTTTGATGATGCTTTCTAAGGTATGTTATTTACAGGTCATCTCACCATTTTCGCAATAACTGTTTTTCTAGAATGATTCAGACCGTGAAATTGAGAGGTTATTGAGGAAACATATCCAAGTATCTTTGGTACGAATTCCATCTTTTGGTTTGTTGTTTTTTGGATTTAAACTCCGTGGAAAATAGGGTTTGTGGCTAGTCCTGAAACTATTCTAAAACAGGTGTTTCGATTAAAAACGTGATAACTTATTCATAACAGATCCAAATTTAGTAATAATAAATGTGTTGGTTCGAGTACAGTCTGTAGTATTCTGTGTAAAATTTTCAGATCCACACAACAAATATTCTGTGCAGGGCACGCTCTACAAATTCGCTCTCTAGAATAAGCCAAAATTCAACAAGGTATGTCATTTTTTCTATAACTCCTTCTGAGAGGTTCCAAGTAGTGACACCTGGAGGAATTGCACAAAACACATTGAAGAACATTGTGTACTATTTTCAGATCTTTATTCATTACAGGTACATAGTTATGATTATTTCAAGTTAGGGTTGTTGACTAATCCAAAACTAGTCATGTGAGACTAAAGTAAAGTTTGATGAAAATGCTAGTCTCTTGTTGTTAAAGTTAAGGAAGGTTTGGAGGTTGAAGTGCAGGTTGGTGCATGTTTGATGCACTTTTTTATGGTACAAATTGATTACAGGTTGTTTGGTACAGGTTGGTGCATGGTTGATGCACTTGTTTATGGTACAGGTTGATTACAGGTTGAGGTATGAGTTGATGCATGGTTCAGGTTATTGGTACAGGTTGTTTGGTGCAGTTTGATTGGTACAGGTTTACAGTAGTATATCTCACAGTGATATTGTGACAGTGGTTCCATCATTCTACTTATACTTCAGGGCGGTTGGACGGGGCAAGGACAGGTGTTTGTAGCTGGAGAACATATGGGGTTGTAGCCTCCTTCTGGTTGTAGCCAAGGAATTGGGGAGTTGGAGCTTCCCTCAAGTTGTAGCCTAAGAAACTAGGGGGTTGGAGCCTCCTTCCAGTTGCAGCTAGAAAAAAAAGGAATTTGGTGCTTCCAATGAATGTAATTCTTCAAGACATATAAGAAAAAGAATTGTGTGGTTTTCTCCCATTTTGGGTTTCCACGTAAAAACATTGTTGTACTATGTATGTGTATGATTGTTCATTTGTTCATTGTTTATTTACTCTGCAAATATTGGATGATAATGCTACATTGATATAACACTTGCATTATATAATTAAAAAGGATTAGATTGTTCTATTACGGATTCACCCCCCCTCTCAGTAATCCAACAGCTACCGTTTACTTGTTGTGCATATTTTTAATTATTGTTTCAGTGTGTATGTCGTGTCAAACCTCCATTATGTGAGTTTTTTTCTGGTCCATTATGTTTCGGTCTCCATTACTTATTTTATAAATAATGCATTGTTATATTGGCGTGATTTTGTTCATGACACTTTGGACTGTGTTGGTAAATGTGTGATTGTATTGTTCACATATATTATTTTATTTCTTATACATCATTTTATTCCATCGAGTCATTTTGATTTTGTTCCTTTATATATATTTATTGTTTTGTTAATTGTTGATTGTTTTGTTAATATTTAATTAATATTTATGACGTGTTGTATTGTGTATTATCATTTTTGTTTATTTTTGTGTAATAAACATTTGTTTCAAGTTGTTATTGTTATATCATATTTGTAGTTATTTTGATTAATTATATATTGTGTGAATTAGGATGTTAGATATCAGTTTATGGTTTTGTTAAATAGATTATGTATTGTCATATCACTATTATAGGTTAATGCATTGTTTTGTTACTACATATATTGTGGTATTGTTATTTGTTTCTCTTGATTAAGTATCACAATTACATGTGCAATGTTAAATGGAAGATCCACACAAAGCAATCTCATTCTTGTACATTAATATCGTACCCACACATTCATTTGCGTACATAAACAAAACTAACTTTCTATTCTTGGGTGAATATTTGAGGAACATCTCAATTGCATGGTTTGAATTTAGATTTCATTTTCTATTTGTTTGATTGATTTTCCATTTAGCTAGTTTGCTTTAAATTGGTTTTTCCATAATTTAAATTTCTTTTTATTTCTAGACTTTGATTTTACCTCTAGTTCTGCTTTCATTCATTTGGAAGTGTTATTGTTGGCATTAGTTGTTAGCATAGGTTAGAATAGTCTCCAATCATGTATTTCATGTGCTTGCATCTCTAAGTTTATGAACTCTCGGTCGATAATTTAATGTTGATAAATTAATGCATATATTTTACCCAATAGTATATATGCAGGTTGCAGAAGTGACAGGTGCCTACATATGTGGGTTTCAATAGCCAAGGGCATGTACATGTGCAAGTAGAGAAGGAACAAGAACACAGAACTTGTGCAATTTGCAGTTTTGTGGTTGTATAGTAGTAGCAAATGTGCTCAGTTGCAGGAGTTGGTTGTTTCTTAGTGGACAAAAAATACACACAAAGTGAGATAGGAGATATCATAGATTGTGTGGAGAAGGACTTTCATCCAAGTGTGTAGGGAAGGGTTCGAGGAAAGGAGAAAAGGGGCAGCAAGGGATATAGCGGTCGGAAATATCGAAGGATTGAACTTGAGGTATGATAGGCTAGGCTATATGTTGCATTGTATTATTCCTCGAGTGGACCATTATCCCAGGAAGGGAGCCCAGTATTTTATTTTAACAAAATCAATTAGAACTAGAAGCATGGGAGTTATTCAATAGTCTGACAGAGGACTCAGGGACCCATGTGGAGCTTGGTGATGATGCCAAGTGTGCAATGAAGGGGAAGGGCAATATCATGTTCTAACTTGAGTCAAGAGGTTTGTTAGATACCCAGAATCTGCTTTATGTACCAGAACTGAAGAAAAACTTACTCTCAGTTTCAGTTTTGGAGGACAGTGGTTTTTCCATTGCTCTTCGGAGAGGGAAAGTACTCATATGTTCAGAGGGAGATAGTCATGACACAGCAGTCATCTTTGGTTTTAGAGAGGGTAGGTTATATAGTTTATAAGGCACGCATGTAAAAATATCCAAGGGGATCTTGGATCATGGATTGATGTCAATGACAAAGGATGAGGAGCATAAGGATTTGAAGGTTGAGGAGCCTAAGGATGGGCAGAGTTCATAGACTTCCAGTGTGGGGAGTAAATATTCATATGAGAAGAGGGAGTTAGCCCCTTCTAGTTATGTCAAGAGACTGAGTTGGTTAGATGACATTGATGGATTCTCAGGAGCAAGAGGCTTCTAGGAGTACATTGAGTGAGAGAAAAAATTTGAAAAAGTTCCTAAACTTCATGGAATTGATATGTAGCATCATTGATTCTGATAGTTCCATTTTTTAGGAAGCAGTTCACCAACAAGGTTGGAGGGATGTCAATATGTAGGATGATGTGTGTGACATTGTGCCAGGATTGAAGGGAGAACTAGTTCTAGGTGTCTCTTTGGTAAATACCTTCCTCGCTAAGAGGGAGTTTTGATTCTAGTGGTAGAAATGGACAGGTATTTCAGCATAGGTCTATGTGTCTAGACGTGTGGAAATTGTCCAAAACCTTCTACTCTTCAATTGACATAATTAAAGGAATAATTAAAGTAAATTGATTTTATTAATTAATTATTTAATTAGTTAATTGATTTATTTAAGTAAAGTACTAAAAGTAATTAGCATGTTTCTAAATCTCAAGTGAAGTGAAAAGTAATATCAAAGTGCAACTACTTTGGAGATATAACTCATGATTATAAAAGCAAGAGTAGGGTGAAGGATATATCCACTTGACAGGTGTTGAGGGAGTTTACATAGAGTATTGGATCATGAAGGACTTTGATTCAAGATCTTGGATAGGTGGAGAAGGACTTCCATATAGAGATCAAGTCAAGCAGAAGAGAGAACAAAGGCAGCGCAAGAGGGTTTTTAGTTAGGCGAACCCATGGGAGAGTGTTGCGTCGTAGGGAGATTTCCATACAATATATTTGTACATGTATGCAAGTTTCAATGGAGATGCTCGCGTACGTATGCGGGTTTGTTGAAGAAAAGTTGCGTACACCTCAAAAAGCATGCAGTTTTGGTTCGTACAATACATTAGGGTTTGACAGGTTTGTCTGCAGTTGTATTTCTCTCTACATGCCATTATCCCTATTACAAGAGCCCTGATTTTAGCACAATAAAATCATTCTCAACATTGGTTTTCCCTCAGGGGATTTTCCAAGGGTATTTACCCAAAAATATTGGTGTTCATGTGTGCATGATTTGGTTTTCTCGTTTATGCTTTTGTTTCATGTTTAGTTGATTACTCAGTTGTGATTTAATTCAATAAGTGATTTATTTGGAATTAATTGTCGAGTGTGTTGGAAATACTAAGAGGGGGGGTGAATCAGTATTATCTCCTTTTAAACAATTAGCAATTTCTTTGTTATTTTATTAATCACCACAAAGATCAAGAATGGAATTGTATTTAAAATCAATTATATAAATATAATTAACAGGAACTACAAGTTTTGATAAAGAATAATCTAAGATAGTGAAGGACACCAATCCTTTTTATAGCACCAATTATAGGAGAAACAAATCCCCTTCTTCAGGGAACCAACTCTAGGAAGTACCAACTCCCTTATTTTAGGGCACCAACAATAGGAAGCACCAACTCACTTGTCTTTAGGGAACCAACCCTAGGAAGCACCAACTCCCTTGTTTTTAGGGCACCAACCCTAGGAAGCACCAACTCCCTTTTATTCACACTTTACTTAGTAAAGGATATGAATCCTTCTTTTCTCCTCCCTTCCACCCTCACTGTATAAGTATCATCAGTTCTTCTTCTTTAGACTCTGCTTCTTCTTTTATGATCTGGACTGCAGAGATACTTCTTCTTCATCGTTATTTCTTACTTATATATTCTTCCAACTGGTGTGGGCATTGAAGCATTGTGTCCCTTTGTTTGGATCATTGCACCTCTTCATTTGAATTAATAGTAATAGCATTTGTCTTTTAATTTAGAACTAATATCTCCCTCTATTATTATTCACACATTAACATGAAATATTTTCAATTTAGTGACAGGGATTTTCATAAATTGATCACAGGTATGGATCGATTTCTTTTAATTCGATCCCATGTGTTTTTATTTTATTCTTAAGCTTTTGTTGCATCCCCAGTTCTCCAACATATCATATTTGATCTTTTCGATTAGCCTTCCAATGTATTAGATGTATTTGATCACTTAATATCAATCAGGACAGAATCCAGATCCTGTCTAGTTCAAAGTTCCTTCCTGACAGAGGAAAAATTCTTCCTTTGTATGTTAAAATTTGCAGAAAACCACTTTCAGGACATCTATTCCATATGAACATAGGCGCTAACTAAGCGTTAATCCAAATGAGTGCTTAATCACTTATCAAGATTGACGGTCATGTTTTATTTGCACGTTTGAGATGCAAGATTCTCGTTCATTTCAGGACTTCGATGTTTCGAGACTCAAGCCTTTTCAGTCTTTTAATTCTTCTGGAGAAAATTCTGTTGAAGGGTGTATCAGCATTCTCTGATTGATAACCTTCATATGTCTAGGATCTAGGACCATATACTTAGGCACAAAGGAGCTCTCGTTCTCCAAGTATTCATCTATTCGTGACTTCGTCCTTTGATGCTTCAGGTATTTTTTCTGGTAGGAGAAGCTGGATATCCCCAAAGGATGTACTCTTGGAGTGACGTAGTTTATTGACGTCACTGTTGACATGGAACTAGCTGACTAGCTACAACATGTCACCTTGATTCGTGTCTTTCATATACCTAATGTGCCAATTATACCTTGACACTTGTCACTAGTCGATTGTGAAACGTGTCATATTTGTCTTCTGCCACATGTCTTACTTCGCGGCTTCAGTACTTTGTGGCTTTAGGATTTTTGGAACTTTTATACCATCCTTCAATTATTGTCGAAGTGTATAATAGATATACCACTGTATATTTTTAACTATCTTGATCTTATGGCCTTTGTTTATTCTAGAACTCTGGGGTTAGGGAGTTCTTGGTTTATCTGAGTTGTTTATCCTCAAAGTAGGTCAAGGCCATAGTTGACCACCTTCTTCCTTAGAGCGCTCTGAATAGATCAACGGTTAACAATATTTCATATTCTTCCTCTGATCCGATGATCGATGGGAGTTCGTGACTTCGAGGCTTCGGCCTCTGGGTAAAATTACATGTTTTAGACTCCTTTTCTCCAGATTGGTCAACGTCGGAGTTGAACACCTTCTTTCCTTTAGTGTGATCTGACAGTTTCAATATTTTCACTCTAGATCCATGGTTGATGGGAGTTCTTGACTTCAGGGCTTCATCCTTCAGGTAAACTTACCTATTCTAGACGCCTTTTTGTTGGAGTGGTCTGCGCCAGAGTTGACCACCTGATCCAACGGCTCGTGTTTCTCCCGAGGAGATATTAGATCAATGGTCTGTATGAGTTCTTTTAATATGAAACTCTGGGATATTGTGGCTTACATTGTCCTTCCACTAAACTCGATTGGATGGTCAAGAATTCATCTGAAATACCTCCTTGATATAACGGCTGGAGATATCATTCAAAGCTCCTTCTTCATATCTGACGGTTTGAGATTTAATCCTTCCCAACCTATGACTTGACCTCAATATAACGATCTCATACTAGATTATTTTGCATCATGTTGACATCAATGACAATATCATACCATAGTGTCCAACATTCTCCCCCTTTGGCATTGATGGCAACCTTTTCTTTGAAATATTTTTATTTTCGTTGCTTATCAATTTCATCCCCCTTTGACAACAATGGCAGAGGGGATCTTTCTTCACTCACCCTGTGGAAATGCTCCCCCTGACCATGTGCCCCTTTTATTCTCATATGATTTTTATGGTTTTAATGAGGTATGTGAATTACTCCCAATTTTTGTCGAATATTTTCAAAAGTACTCCTGGGAAAAGGTTTTTTGAATATGTCTGTAATTTGTTCTTTGTTGTCCACATACACTATTTTAACCACCTTTTGGGTAACCTGATCTCCTAGGAAATGGTATTTAATTGGAATGTGTTTGGTTTTAGAATGCATTAAATAATTTTTAGAGATACTTATGGCACTAGTGTTATCACAGTTAATAGTAATGGGATCGTCATATCTTATTTGTAAATATTCGAATGTTTTCTTAATCCAAATAACTTTTGTGCAACAGGATGCAGCAGCAATGTATTCTTCCTATGTTGTAGATAGTGATGTGGATGTATGTTTCTTACTTATCCATGCTACCAGACATTTTTGTAAAAAAAAATATCCTCCACTGATGCTTTTCCTATCATCTATACTATCGACCCAATCTGCATCAGTGCATGCAGTTAGATTGAAGCATTTATCTTTTGGATACCATAATCCAAGTTCTAAGGTGCCTTTAAGATATCTGAATATTCTCTTTACTTATTTTAAGTGATTTTCTTTAGGTGCGGATTGAAATTTCTCTACGAGTCCTACAACCTGCATGATGTCAAGTCTTGGTGTTGTTGAATAGAACAGACTTCGAACCATTGATTTGTACATCGTTTGGTCCACTTTTGGTGAGTCATCTTCTAGGGTTAGTTTACATCCAGTGACCATGGGAGTACTCATAGGTTTATTGTCTTCCATTTGGAATTTCTTTAGCATTTCCTTGATATATTTGGCTTGGGAAACAAATATTCCTTTTTCTATTTGAGTTACTTGTAAACCTAAGAAGAAGGACAGTTCTCCTAGAATAGACATTTCAAATTCTTCTTGCATTTTGGTTGCAAAATTTTTGCTTAGTATAGTAATATTACTTCGAAATATGATGTCATCTACATATACCACCATAACAATTATGTTTTTATCCTCAATTTTTATTTATAAGTTGCTATCAGTAATCCCTCTCTTATATCCTTGTTTTTGCAGGTACTGATCAAGCCTTGAGAACCATGCTCTAGGGGCTTGTTTAAGACCATACATGGAATTTTTTAGCTTTCACACATAGTCCTAATTTTCTATTAACATGAATCCTTTTGGTTGCTCAACATAGACTTCGTATTCTACTGTTCCATTAAGGAATGTCGACTTGACATCCATCTGATAGATTTTGAAATTTCTAAAGCATGCAAATTCTAGGAACATTCTGATGGCCTCAAGTCTTGCTAATAGAGAAAAATTGTCTTCAAAATAAATACCTTCCACTTGGGAATATCCTTTGCAAACTAATATGGCTTTTTTCTTTATAATATCCCAATTTTTATTTAGTTTTTTCTTGGAGATTCACTTGGTTCCTACCACATTCTTGTCCTTGGGTCTTTGAACTAGTTCCCAAGTATGGTTCTTCTCTATTTGGTCTAGTTCTTCATTCATTGCTTTTATCCAATATTTACTTTTGTTGGCTTCTTTGAATTACTTAGGTTCTATCAAGGATAACATTGCTTATTCTAAGTCAAATGTGAGTTTCCTTCTTGTTTCCACTCCTACATTTTTATCTCCAATAATCTGACTTTCAGGACGATTCTTTTGAACTCTTTTTTATGGAGCTTTTGGCAAGGGAGTTTCTTAATTTTATAATTCATCAGTATACGGTTCATTTTCATGTATTTCATCATCATCATCTTCTTGCTATGATTCTACATCATCATCTTCTTCCTTAGATTTATTATCAATTTTTTATGTGTCTTGGGATATGCTCTTATTTAGTTTTAGATTATTTATCTTTACATTGGCACTTTCCACTATCTTTATTAGTCTAATATTTTAACATCTATATGCTTTCTTATTAGGTGAATACCCTAAAAATATCCCTTCATCAGATCCTTGATCAAACTATCCTAAATTATCTTCATCATTCTTAATGTAACATTTACTTCCAAAAATTTAAAGTGTTTTACAGATGTTGGCTTGATTGGGTCTCAACTGAGCTTGATTAAGTATATGGAATGTTGTGCAGATTGCATCTCTCCATAATTTCTTTGGAATCTTGACTTCATTTAGCATGGTTCTTGTAGCTTCTTGAACTATTATTTTTCTCCTTTCTACTACTCCATTCTGTTGAGGAGTCCTGGGAGTTGAAAACTATCTTTTGATACCATGATTTTCACATAATTGAATGAACTCTTTAGAGGTGAATTCTCCTCCATTGTTCGATCTCAGACATTTAATTTTGATATCTATTTCATTCTATACAAGGGCTTTGTATGTTTTAAACTTTTCAAAAGCTTCTGATTTTTCTTTTAGAAAGTATACCTAGGTCAATATTGTGTAATCATCAACGATCAACATAAAATAATGTTCACCATAATACTTTTAGTTATGGTAGGTTAACATAGATCTGTGTGAATAATTTCTAATGGTTTTTTTGTGGAATGCTCTTTTGTTTTGAACCTAACTCTTGTTTGTTTCCCTATTTGACAATGTTTACAAATAGAATCTAAAGGCTCAATAACTTTTGGTAGATCCCTTACTACTTCCTTCTCATTGGTTTTGATCAAGTTGTCAAAGCTTAAATTTCCAATCCTTTTATTTCATAGCCATCTTTCATCTACTTGGCTTAAACAACATTTTTCTCCTTTATCTATATTAAGGATGTACACATTGCTAGATGTTCTTGATGCAATTATTACTAGCTTTCCAATGTCCTTTTTGCTGATCTCACATTTCTGAGAATCAAAGGTGAGTATGTGACCCTGATCACATGTCTAAATTACACTTAGGATATTAGGTTTGAGATTTTCTACCAGAAGTACATCTTATGCTTTGGTTTTGTTATTTCCTAAACTGACAGTGCCTTTTCCCAGTATTTTGGCTTACATATTATCTCCAAAGGTTACTTTTCCTTTCCCTTTCTTGTTTAACTTGAGAAATTTGCTTTGATTACCAGTCATGTGTTTGGAACATCCACTGTCTATATAACACTAACATCCTTGGTTTCTCGCATATAGGGCTACATTGCACTCTATTTTCTTTTTGTTCCATACTTTTCAATTATTGGGAATATTTATATTTTTGTCATATTTTGACAATCTACATTCACTAGATTTATGACCATAGTTGTTGCATTTGTAACATTGAACATTGTAGTCTTGTAAGGGAGAGAAGGAGTTATAATTTCTTCGTTCTACCTTATCCTTATTATTTTCATATCTTTGGAAATTTCTTGGATTGTACTTTCTATAATCTTTATAGTGTATTTATTTATGTCCAAATTTTTTGCAGGAATAGCAATGACCAAGAAAGATATATTGATTTCTATTAGAGGGATTCCTTCTGATGATTCTATACTTCTGGTCATATTTTTCTTTAGTGGGAAGTGCAGATTTATGTTTATTTAGGATAGTTTTCCATGGTGTTGTTCTTGTCTTGTTTTCTTTTCTTCTTATGGGGTTCTTAAGAACATTTGCATAGTTGATTTTGGCATTTTCTTGTTCTCTAGAGGGATCATCTCCTAGTCCTATATTATCATTTGATGATCTTTGACTACTAAGAATGTTATTCAGGATTTTCAAGTTGTTTTCAAACTTAGACTTTATATCTTCTTTTTCTAATTTCCCTTTTAGTTGAATTATTTCATCCTCCAATATCTTACATATTTGTTGTTTTTCATTGAGTTTTTTATTCAATATTTATTCTTTTCTTTTGGTTTCTTGGAGTTGAGTTTTTAACTTAATAATCAGTTGTTCTGAATCACTAATGGTTTTGGAAACTTCCTTTTCTCTTGATTTAGTAGCTTCTTCAATCTCTAGAAGTTGTTCCCTTAGTAACTTGTTTTGTTTTTTTTATTTTCTTAGTCCTTCAATTGCACAAATGAATTCTTCCTCAATGTTCACTTCTTCTTCATCTTCTGAATGATTATCATCTTGAGTTTTTATTCCCATAAATAGAAGCTCTGGCTCTTCTTCTTCACTTTCTTCATATGATCTACTCTCTTCTTGGGTAAAGAATGTTTTCATCTTCTTGTAGAACTTCTTTTTATATTTGGTTTTGCTTTTCTTCTGATTTTTGAAGGTTCTTTCATCATCACTTTCCTCCTGCTTAGGATAGAGACATTTATTGGAAAAGTGTCCAATTTTCCAACAATTGAAACATATTAGAGGAATCTTTCCTTTGTATTTCCCAATCCATTTCTTGAGTTTTTTCATGAAGTTGAAAATTTTTCATTAGATATATCTAATAATTCATCATTGGTCTTTTTCTCCTACCTCATCTTTGTTTTAGATGCTTTAAAGGTTGTTTCTCCTTTTTATGGTTTTTCTCTCCTTGTTCTCATCTCATATGCTATAAAAATTCCATGAAGTTGATCTACTATGAGTTTATCAAGTTCTGGACTATCTTCAGTTGTGGAAATCTTTGCATCATATCACATGAGTAATGACCTTAAGATATTTTGTACAATAGGTTTATCGATAAGTTCTTCTCATGTTGCTTTGATTAAATTAACTACCTCATCTACCCTATGAAAGTATTCAGCAATGTTCTCTTCTTCTTTCGTTTTCAAATTTTCAAACTGGGCTCTATAGGTTTGTAGTTTGGTTTCCTTGAATTTGTTATTTCCTTCACATACAACCTCCAATTTGTCCCATATTTCCTTAGCTGACTTACAATGAATTACCTTCACATATATAGAATTTTTCAATCCTCCTAGAATGGCATTAACTGCTCTTGAGTTGTCATTGCAAATCTTCTTTCATGTAGTATTTGTGGGTGGAGTAGCTAGTGCAGTGTAACCATCTACAACAGATTGCTAGACATCAAAACCAAGAGCCAACAGGTAGATTTTCATTCTTATTTTCCAGAGAGCATAACCACCCCCATTAAATAATGGTGCTTTGTTGGAAAATACTCCCTCTTGTTGATCCATTTCAGGATCTACCTTCCAGTTAATAGACTATGCTGAAGGTACTATCTCCGATACCAATTGTTGGAAATATTGAGAGGTGGGGCGAATCAGTATTACCTCTTTTTAAAAAATTAGCAATTACTTTGTTATATTATTAATCACCAGAAAGATCAACAATGGAATTCTATTTAAAATCAATTATATAAATACAATTAATAGGAATTACAAGTTTTTATAAAGAATAATCTGAGATAGTGAAGGATGCCAATCCTTTTTAGAGCACCAACTCTAGGAGACACAAATCCCCTTCTTCAGAGAACCAACACTAGGAAGCACCAACTCCCTTATTTTAGGGCACCAACCCTAGGAAGCACCAACTCCCTTGTCTTTAGGGAACCAACCCTAGGAAGAACCAACTCCCTTATTTTTAGGGAAACAACCCTAGGAAGAACCAACTCCCTTTTATTCACACTTTACTTATTAAAGTATATGAATCATTCCTTGCTCCTCCCTTCCACCCTCACTACATAAGTATCATCAGTTCTTCTTCTTTGGATTTTGCTTCTTCTTTTATGATCTGGACTGTAAAGACACTTCTTCTTCATCGTTCTTTCTTGCTTATATAGTCTTCCAATTGGTGTGAGCGTTGAAGCATTGTGTCCATTTGTTTGGATCATTGCACCTCTTCATTTAAATTAACAGTAATAGCATTTGTCTTTTAATTTAGAATTAATATCTCCCTCTATTATTATTCACGCATTAACATGAAATATTTTCAATTTAGTGAGAGGGATTTTCATAAATCGATCACAGGTATGGATCTATTTCTTTTAATTCTATCTGATGTATTATTATTTTATTCTTAAGCTTATGTTGCGTCCCCATTTCTCCAAGAGATCATATTTTATGTTTTTTATTATCCTTCCAAAGTATTGGATGTATTTGATCACTTAATATCAATCAAAACAGAATCCAGATCCTGTATGGTTCAAAGTTCCTTCCTGACAGAGGAAAAATTCTTCCTCTATATGTTAAAATTCGCACAGACCCACTTTCACGACCTCTATTCCATATGACCATAGGCGGTGACTAAGATTTAAGCCAAATGAGTGCTTAATCACTTATCAATATTGATGGTCGTGTTTTATTTGCACGTTTGAGATGGATGGTTCTCATTCATTTCGGGACTTAGATGAATTTTGGGACTCAGGCCTTTGTAGTCTTCCAATTCTTCCAGAGAAAATTCCACCAAAGGGTGTATCAACACTCCCTGCTTGATAACCTTCATATGTCCAGGAGTTGGGACTATAGACTTAGGCACAAAGGAGCTCTCATTCTCTGGGTATTCGGCTATTTGTGACTTTGGCCTTCAACACTTCAGGTAGATTTGATGCTAGGAAAATCTGGATATCCCTGAAGGATGTACTCCTGAAGTGACATAGCTTGTTGATGTCATTGTCGACGTGGAACTAGTTGAATGGATTCGATGTGTCACCTTGATTCGTGACTTCCGTATACCTAATGTTCCAACTATACCTTGACACTTCCCACTAGCCGATTGGGCCATGTGTCATATTTTTCTTTTGCCACATGTCTTACTCCGTGGCTTCATTACTTCATGGCTTTGGGATTTTTTTCACTTTTGTACCATCCTTCAATTATTTCCGAATTACCTAATATATCTACCACCATATATTTTCAATTGTCTTAATCCTATGGCCTTTGTTTATTCCTGAACTCTGGGGTTTGGGAGTTCTTGGTTTATTTGATTTGTTTATTGTCGGAGTAGGTCAAGGTCAGAGTTGACCATATTCTTCCTTAGCGTGCTCTTAATAGATCAAAATTTGGTGGGATTTCCTATTCTTCTTCTGATCCAACGATCGATGAGAGTTTGTGACTTTGGGGCTTCAGCCTTCAGGTAAACTTACCTATTTTAGACTCATTTTCACCGGAGTGGTCAACGTCGGAGTTGACCACCTTCTTTCCTTTAGTGTGATCTGATGGTTTCAATATTTTCACTCCAGATCAATGGTTCACGGGAGTTCGTGACTTTGGAGCTTCAGCCTTCGGGTAAACTTGCATGTTATAGACTCCTTTTCATCGGAGTGGTCAGTGCCGGAGTTGACCACCTTCTTTCTTTTAGTTTGATCTGATGGTTCCAATATTTTCACTCCAGGTCAATAGTTGACGAGATTTTGTGACTTAGGGGATTCAACCTTCGGTTAAACTTACATGTCCTAGACTCCTTTTCGCCAGAGTGTTCAGTGCCAGAGTTGACCACTTGATCCAACAGCACATGTTTCTCTCGAGGAGATATTATATCAATGGTATGCATGAGTTATTTTAATCCAATACTCCAAGATATTGTGGCTTACATTTTCCTTCCACTAAACACGATCAGATGGTTGAGAATTCATTTGAAGTCCCTCCTTGATCTAACGGTTGGTGAGATCATCCAAAGCTTATGCTTCATATCTGACGGTTTGAGATTTAATCCTTCCCAACCTCTCACTTCACCTCGATCTAACGATCCTAGATTGTCTCGAAATAAGAATGAATGGCTCCTATGAGTCATCTCTTCTGAGCTTCAATTAATTTTCTTCCTTCTAAGATTTGGGTTTATACTCGATTCTTCTGCACCATATTGACATCAATGAAATATCATACAATTATGTACAACATGGTGCTAGGTAAGATAAATTTCAACATGGTATCAGAGCATACCAAGGCTTGACTCTAGGAAAATTCAACATGGTATCAGAGCGTACCAAGGGTTGACTCCGGGAAAATCAACATGGTATCAAAGAAAAGTCTCTAAAGGAAGCCATATTTGCACAAGATTGTTATTAGTAGCGCGAAATTTTTTTAATTATTGTAGATCTGCACGGAACTTTTTTTCTAAGTTTGTAGTCTGCAAGCTATGGGGTAAACTCAAAATAATTAAAAAAAAAGAGAGAGGAAATGGTTTGTACAACGTCATCGTTTTACAGATGTACGATCGTACGGAAGACACATCAGAAGTTTGCATGTGCAGGGTCATGGAGCAGAGATATTTAGCAAAGACATGTTGGGACTGCAGATCAGGCTACTACCGAGTGGAACCATGAGGCTAAGACAATCGTGGCAAAGGTGGCTGAGTAGAAGTGGAATCCACGTGGGAGAAAGGTTTATCACCTAGTAGGCGAGAAGTGTTAGTGGATCGTGTGTGAGGCATATCGAGCTAGAAATTGAGATGTCACCAAGTCGTGGGTTGTAGAGATTTGTTGCAGAGGAAAAGACAGAGGAAGGATCGGGTAAGGCATAGGTGGAATGAGGTTGTTGTAGGAGGAAAGAGGTTCACGTGTAGGTGACAGAAAGACAGACATCGACCTAAGAGAACGAGGTGTGGAAGATCATAGCAGTGATGGTCATGTTGGGAATAACTGTAGGAATGGGAGGTGGTGGATGGAGAAGGTCGATAGAGGGGTAGACGGTATTAGGAGCAGTCTCCATTATTTTTTAGGTGTCGTCCAACACACACAGTTGTCACAACTAGCAGGTACAGTTGTGCATAAAGATCCACAATAGAGAGCAGGTGGTGGTAGAGGTAGGTTGGCATCCACCAGCCACCAATCAGAGTTTTTGAAGGTAGTCATCGAGTGGTAGAAGAGGTCGACCAACATGTATCCATGTCAACCACGCAGGATAGTAGCCGCCAGGTCCAACCAGGTGAGAGGCAGAGTTTCCCAACAATGTAAAGGGGTTGAGACGGCCAGGGAAACAATGAGTAGGCACGTCGAGAAACCCAGTTCAGCCCACGTAGGTTCAAGCAGTGGGAAGAATCCCTAGGAAGTAGGTAGGCATCTTGGGAAATAGGGTGAGATAGCCTAGAAGCATCTAGAAAGGCTCTGAGTAGCCCAGGAAAGACCCTGGATAGAAATAGAAGGTTGCGGAAAGCCTTGGGAATCCTCTTGTAGGGGTCCAGGTAGTGGGCAGCGGGTCCTAGGAAGAGATCTGATAAGCC
>JASDQU011375612.1:9230-20904 GCA_032191745.1 Picea mariana
TTTTAGTGTGTTGAGTTAAGTCTGGTTCTCTAGGCTAAGTGCAAGGAGTGCGCAACAGAGGGTGAAAACTCTGTAAGCCAACACAAGGAGTGCATGTCTGAACTCAGTGGAGTCAGAAGAGAGACTGCTAGGAGGGCATACCAGGTTAATTCAAAGACTCGAGAAGAAATTTCAATGTGGTTAAGTGCCTTGGAAAGAAAGACTGTGGAGGAGGAGACGCAGTCCAGAGTTACTGAACACTCTAAAACACTCTTCCAGGAGGGCATAGAGAAAGTACAAGAGTGTACGAGAGAAACACTATTATAAGTGTTGGAATTATTAAGAGAATCCAATAATTGTTGAACATTCGGAGGAAGGAAGGCTTTGCAAGAGTGTATTGACAAAGGAAAGGAGATGCATTAACACTTTCATAAATCTAAGGGAGAATCCAATGAAGAATGGAGTTGAGCACAAGGATTGCACCAAAGGTATTGTAAGTTTATATTACCATCTCAGGAGGAAGAGTGCAAGCTTCCAGGAGGGCAAGAGAACGTTCACTGAAGGACGTAGAGGAGCGCGGAACCTTGAAGGTTTTCAAGACGAGAAAAATCATAGAAGATTTTGCATAGAAATCTGTGAGGAGTGCCAAGTTGTGCTTTCACACAAGTTGGAGATAAGGTCACCATTAAGTGGTTGACGATAGGAGTAATTTGCATACGATTTGGAGCAGATTTCCATCATTGAAATTTTCCCATTAGATAGGTGTTTTGAATGGTGATTTGACACCACTAGTTTAGCTTGGAGGGAAGCTCGTCGATCCCCTCTTGTACAAATMTTTGTATTGTTTCCAAGGAGAGACAACCAAGAGGGAGATATTAGTTAGTAGGTTGGTCAGTGGGTTGATGAGAGCCGAGACTCAGTTGCAGCTCAGACTCTTGTATTGTAATGAACATTCTACCATTAATAGAAAATGATAGTTTTTCCTGTTATCAAATTTATGTGTAATGGATGTTGTGTTATGAATGTCATCTGTATGCATTTGAGTGGTAGATGAATGTTAGAAATCATCTGCAAGGAACGACATATAGTTTTCTATCTGTGAGTGTGCTGAGTWAAGTCTGGTTCTCTAGGATAAGTGCAAGGAGTRCACGATAGAGGGTGAAAACTATGTAAKCCGACGCAAGGAGTGTGTGTTTGAACTCAGTGGAGTCAGAAGAGAGACTTCCAGGAGGGCATACYAGGTTAATTCACARACTCAGCAAGAAATTTCAAGCTGGTTAAGTTCCTTGGAAAGAAAGAATGTGGAGGAGAAGACATAGTCCAGAGTTACTGAACACTTTGAAACACTCTTCCAGGAGGGCATAGAGCAAGCACGAGAGCGTACGAGAGAAAAACCGTTAGAAGTGTTGGAATTCTTAAGAGAATCCCAGAATTGTTGAACATTTGAAGGAAGTAAGGCTTTGAAAGAGTGCATCAACAAAGGAAAGGAGATGCCTTAACTCTTCCGTAAAGCTAAGGCAGAACCCGTCGAAGAATGGAGTTGAGCACAAGGAGTGCACCAAAGGTATTGTAAGTTTATCTTACAAGCTCAGGAGGAAGAGTGCAAGTTTCTAGGAGGGAAAGAGAACATTCAGTAAAGGACATAGAGGAGCGAGGAACCTTGAAGGTTTTTTAAGATGAGAAAAATCACAAAACATTTTGCATAGAACTCTACAAGGAGTGAAAAAGAGTTTGATAATAGCCTAAGTCTCAAGGAAGACATTGTGCTAAGTGTGAAAAAGGAGTTGAGGACTGGTTGAATTCCCGAAGACCATAAAATTTTCTATCATAATAGAAGACAGGTGGAAGCATATCGGAGAGTTCGAGGATTCATACTTCAAAATAATTTCAAGGAGAGTGATTCAAACATCACGAAGAGCGAAAGAGATGGAAGTCGAAGTCATCCTAGATGTCCATGAAGATAGGACACATGGCGATAAGTCAACACTTCGCTGATTCAAAAATCGAGAGAAGAAGAGTTGGGAGAAGAGAGGAATCGCGAAGTCCAAGTTCGCGATTGGATCACAGCCATTGAGTGCAAGGAGAACGAGGACTGTATATTTTGTTTGAAGAAATCACCAATTCGGGAATCGGGGAAGGGAAAGCGAGTAGTTCATGAAAGTCCTGAAGCACGGGGATCGCAAAGGGAGATAGCCCATGGTCATAACCCGTGGTCACATCAAGGAGGGGTCCTATCATGGAGAGCTAGCATCGTTGGCATTAAAAGTTGGAAAGCGCTAAGGAGAGGGTCCGCGAGTGCCACAAAACCTGTGCCAAGAATAGATGGACCTGTGATAGAGTTTTTGGGTTTCATGAAGGGACCTAAGGAGTAGCTCCGACTTAGGCATTGAACAATCCTAGACCGGGAGGTCACACAGCCCCAAGGAGGAGAAGAGAGGGGGGGTATGCCATTAAATATGCTCCAAATATTCCCCATCATGTTCTATAATTATCCCTCCATGGTTTCACCATCCCCAAGCTCTCTTTCTTTCTCTATGCTTGCTCTTTATACACGAAAAATTTATTGTGTAAAATTTTTTTCCCAACCCATACGATTTTCCTCCCTTTGGATTGATTGCTTGAATCACACACTTCCATAATATTATTATACTCATACCCCATGTGCCCAATAAATTTTGGATGTGACCACTCACACCCACCCTCTTACATGTATTCACTGATTATTCGGGAACACTGAATCAGAATTAGAAGGTTCAAACACCAATAACAAATTTAGGAAAATTGGTTGAATTAATATACATGGGTAATTCCCCCTTGGAACCCTCTTGTCCATTCTCTTAGACACTCCCCCTTCTTGTAGATTAATTCATACCCCATCTCCTTCGATGTCCCCATAGCAGCTGGCATCAAATTTTTATTATTAACATTCACAAATACATTTCTCATATACATCGCTTTGGCCACAGCCACATATTATATCTACATTAAGAATTAATTAAACTGTGGATTTTACATTCTTCCTCCCCTACAATTGTGCATCTTCCTTAGTGCACACTATGTTGATATACATATATGCAAATTTACATCACAATACTTAGAAAATGACATTTTGTAATTTAACAACTTCAACAATAGTTTAGGGATAATCCAAGGAATGTACCATTTGTTTATCATGATTAACCCAAGGAATGTTCCATTATTTTATCAGGTCCCGCAATGCAGTTGGCTAGGACTCTGAGAAGTGGTTCCAGAACTCTAACTCCTCAAAATGGAGCCTTACATTATGTTTTCTTCAAAATTGTCAAAACATTGTGGGTATTATTCCCACATGTTTTATTCATACTCCCATGCAACATATTCAGAACTGTAGTAGGTCCATCGAAAATTTACCATCCCTATGGATTTGTTCCTGATCACTTTGAATTTTCGATCCAGGATGCATACTAGTTCCACTCGAAAATCCCCTTCGTTCTCCACCTGGATCACATTCCAATAAATTATGTGGTTAGGGTCAGACACATATTTCTTTAATAATAGTACATGAAATATATTATGTGCTTTCATGGATGTAGACAATGATAGAATGTATGCAACTAGCCTTATCTTATCTAATATTTCAAAATGCCCACAATATCTCGCTTCCAACTTTGGGCAACTGCCTAATCTTAGCGAACTTCACTTTTTCTTCACTTTTAAAAATACATGTTCGCCCACTTTAAATTCTTTGAACACTCTATTATTATCTGCATAACTTTTCTTCCTATTTGTAACACACCCAACCCTTTTAATAACTTTCACGGATATGGGGTATTAAAATTTCTCTTCTTTTCAACCCTTTAAAACCTCATCTTGAGCATATCATTGACTTATACTCATCGAGAGGTTTCCAATGTCTGTGACCATGCTCAATTCCAAGCTCAGGGTCAAAAGTTATGGCCTCTTAAATATTCCAGGGCCCTCGTTGACCAACTTCCATCTCAAATCCACGTGGTTTCTCATCGTTCATGCCAGCCATGTATCAGTGACATGTTAGATCCCCATTCAAAACGTTTCGGCTCGCCTCATGTCGTTGTCGGGACTTATTGCCCCACACACTCTCCCCTAATCTCCAAACTCCAATGATGGTGCTCTAAGGTGCATATTCCCTAGATCCTATGACTCTCTACTCCAGATCTCAATGACATAGAGTGCATGGACAACATATTTTATTGTTGGGGTTAGCGACGAGACTCCAATGACCCTTGTAATATGTGGACAAAATATCCCGAGTTCGACGGTGGATATCTCATCCTATCCATGATCAACAGTCATCGTTAAATGAAACCCCCTTCAACGTTAGTGATCCTTGCTTGCATGTAAACAATGCCAACCTCTCACTCAACTGATGATGGCATGTCTGGATCCAACAATCCAGATCTCCCCGTTAGATCTCTGATGAGATCAATGAATACCAATGTCTCTCCTCTCTAGCTCTAATCAACCAATCACCAGATGACTTTGGTCAGTCTAGACACTCTAGGTTCCTTGTTGGAAAGACACATCATCATGTGACATCATCATCCTCACTCTTCCTTGAACAAATATCACAGAAGATCAATGATAGGGCTTCCTCCCACCCATTGGTAGATCAACGTCTATCATTACATCACTGATGATGGTATCATTGACGCTTTGTCCTCTTCTCGGGTTTGCATTCTCCCCACCTCCTACAATGATACACTTTGGATCTAAAACCCATGTTTCTCGAGGATGGTCCCTGACTGATCCAACAATCACAATTCTCCGTGAAGGACCAAAGTGACTCCTTAGCCCAATGGAACCCATGCATTCTCTAACAACCAATTCTAGAGTGACACATGGGATGTTGAGGTTGCAATCCATGTCACCGAGACGTCACTATGATGCCATCCTTTTACTTTTTCATCTAAGTAAAGGAAAAGGATTCAAATCACTAGTGGGGAACTTGTTCCAAAAAGGGGGCCACATATCGATGACTATTGTCGACTCTTGTAAAACCATATCGCTGGTCCTCCCAACATGACGTCCACACTCCACTGAGGATTTTCGATGATGTCGTACATCATATTGATGGCCCATATCTCTCTAGATATGTCATCCACAAGATCTATGGCTGGCATCCATGCTAGGGGTTCTAGTATTGTCAGACCTTGTTTTGGCATCGACAGTTGTAACTCCCCGAGGATATTCCTCACCAACGAAGGGTCAAGATCTCCCTATTTGTTAGATCAATGGATATGATTGTTCTTCTCATTAGCACAAAATTTCTAATGAAATACAAAACCCACTTGGGGAATTAAGCATATTTTGAATTCTACAGGACTTCAGTCCTAACTTCCCATGGTTTTAAGCCATTCAATGCTATTGAAGGATAATGATGCTTACAGGGGAAGTTTTTCATGACTTACAAGATTTCCACTCAGGAAAAAAAATAAAATAGTTGAGTACGTGATAGTCCCTATTTACTCATTTTGACCATTATCAACTTAGGAATTACATACCATGCATGCCTTGATATTCATGCATTTTAACTTATGAATTTTACACACAATTATTTTGGTCTTAAACTCAAACAATTTCACATGCATACAATGCATCAATCATAAACAAATCTAGAGAAATCAAACACTTATATGAGAAGGAAATAGCCTAATCTAACTGACTAAGAGAGGACTCCTTTCATCCCAACCTTAGGCCTTGATGTAGAATGATTTCCTACATCACGCCACCCCCGTGCCAAGCCATGATACCACTAAGGAAACTGACGTAGAAGGGTTTTGAGATTGTTATGATCCATGAAGGTTACTCTTCTTCCTCCTCCGACACAGTAGAATTTTCCACCTCCCACTAAGCTTGGATATCCACAGGTTTATCAGGTGGTTTCTCAATTGAATTCCCTCTGCATAAGGGAGTCCCTTCTCTACTTAACAGTTCCTTGATGAACTCCCCTTTACAATGCCGATTTCTATCCAGTAAGAACTAAGTTATGACCCTCTAATGCTCTAGTTTCAGGAATCTGGGTCTTCTCTATTCAGGGTGATCAATAACAACTCAAACAAGCTTTTTGTTTTCCTCTGAAAATCTTCCTTTCTCCTTCTCTTCCTTAATCAAAAAATCTGATCTTGTGCACTCTGTTCTCCATTGTTTGACTCTATATTCATTTTTGTGTGTCCTATTTCAAGTGTATCCCCCCATTTTCCTCATATTTGTGTTTTTTTTCCTCCTTTTGTCCTCTTCTCTGTCCCTGAGAAATTTTAGAACTTCCTGTAGATGCCATCTATGATCTACTAGTTCCAAGTCTTAAAGGGGCAGTTCCATGGTAGACTTTGTTAGTTGTTCAATGAACCATGATCAGCATGGGTCAACTATGATCAACCATTAATTTTCCCAACCACCGATGCGACTCTTTCAAAGGTCACGTGGTATTCTATGTGAAATATGATATTCTGGTGGGTGTGGTTTTTATGTTTGTAGTGTAGATTAACTTATTGTGAAAGCTTCCTATTTTCTTCACTTATACATCATATTTCTACCTCCTACAATATTTCAATCAATCCTCTACTAAATCAATTTCCTTTTTTTTATCATGGCCAATACTATCAAGGTCATTCTCACTCAGTCAACAGTTTGGGTGTTCATATTAAAACATAATTATATGCCTCATAACATTTAACATATAAAGTTTTTACATAATTATAGTCTTGGGGGGAAATAATGTGTTACACTCCCCTCCCCCTTAAAAGAACACCATCCTAGGTGTTTAAAACACCACACATTTACAGTTATACATAAAACAATAATGGGTATGCCAATCTCATGGCAACTTCTAGCTCCCATATAGCTTCATTTGCCCCGAAGTGCTTCCATTGCACCTTGACTTGCAAGATGGATCGGTTCTAGAGCATTGTTTCTTTCCTATATAGGACACATTGGGGTTCCGACTGAAATTCTCCCTCTGGTTCCACCTGTATTATAGTCCAATCAATAATGTGATTAGAATCATGTACATTTTTTTTTTAACAAAGACACATGGAACACATTATGTGCTTTAACAATAGGTGGTAAAGCAAGTCTGTATGCTACATGTACTATTCTCTCTAGGATTTCAAACGATCTACAATATCGAGGAACTATCCTAACACACATCCCCATTATTAGGGAGTTTCTCTTGGGTTTCACCCGGAGATACATGTGGTATCCTACTTTGAATTCTTTGTGGGTTCTTTTGCTATCAGCATAGCTCTTTTGTCTATCCTGGGAAATTTCCATATTTTTCTTTATGTTAACTATGGCATGTTCCATTTCTTTCAATAATTTAGGTCCAAGTGTAATTTTATCCATAGGATTGTCCCAACTGATTGGGACTCTGCACTTTCTACCATACAAAACCTCGAACATGCTCATCTTCAATGATTCTTGATAACCATTGTTGTATGTGAATTCCACCAAAGGTGTATATTCCTCTCATTGCTTGGGCCGATGCATAACATGCATTCATAAAATTTATTCTAGCACTCGGTTCACCCTCTCGTTCTGACCATTTTTTTTAGGATGGTAGTCCGTACTAAATGCAATTGTTTCCAAACCTATAAATAAACTTTTCCATAAATTTGAGGTGAACTTAGCATCTTTGTCTAAAATTATGGTTTTGGGAAAACTTTGTAATCCGAATATCTCCTTCATAAACACACTAGGAACATATGTGGCTTTATAGGTAGACTTTATGGGAACAAAATGAGCCGCCTTGCTCATATTATCCACCACAACCATGATTGCATCATGTTGCTCGATTGTCTTGGGTAAACCTGTAATAAATTCCATGGAAATTACTTCCCATTTCCATTATGGTATCTGTATAGGTTGCAATAGCCAGCAATGTGTCAATTCTCGAATTTTACCTATTGGCACTCCAAACATATCACAATATAATTCGAAATATCTTCCTTCATTATATGCCAATAATACAGTTGTTGAACTATTGTCACCATTTTTTGGTAACAAGGGTGATCTAAATATGGAATTTAATGGAATTCATCCATAACTAAGAACCTCAAATACACCGAATTAGGCACATACAACCTGTTGTTGTACATCAATAGACCATCAACCTTTATCTAATATTCTTCGTAATTTTTTTCGTAGGTCCCTATTGCAATCTTTCCTTCACTTGATTGAAGAACTCATCTTCCATAAAGAGGGTTTTAATCCTCTGCTGAATGGAATACCCTCCTACACTTTCTGCTGCTAAGTGTATTGTTTGGACACTTTGAATGAGTGTGTCAAATACTTTATTCTATTTTCCTTTTATGTACTTGATTTTGAAATCAAATTCATTGACGAGCGCCATCCACATGGCCTGTCTAGCATTATATTTCATACCACAATGGTTGGTCATGAGGATAAATATCCTCTTGAGTAGGTAAAGTCTCCACATATTCAGTGCCTGCACAATTGCTACTAGTTCTAGGTTGTGGGTAACATATTTCTGCTCATGTTCATTTATTTTTTGTGATTCATAACAAATCACTTGCCCATATTGCATGATAACTCCTCTGAGTCCTTCCTTGCAAGCATCTGTGAAAACCAAAAAATATTTTTCTGGGTCTGCAATCTTTAACACTAGGGAATTAGTCAATAACTACTTCAGTTGTTGAAAGCTATTTTCGCACTTTGGTGACCACACAAACTTCTTTGATTTCCTTTTCAATGAGGTAATAGGGTTTCCAATCTTGGAGAATCCATTGATGAATATCTTGTAGTATCCATCCAATCCCATGAAGGATCTCACTTCTGTTACATACCTAGGGGCAAGCCAATCCATGATTTCCTTGATCTTGGCAGGGTCTACTACCACTCCTTCAAGTGAGATCACGTGGCTTAGATACTAGATTTTCTTTTTAAAGAAATCACACTTGTTGAACTTTTTGTACAACTAGTTTTCTCTTCACACTTGTAACACAATTTCGAGGTGTTCTTCATGCTCCTCTTGGTTCTTGGAATATACCAAAATGTCTTCCACAAATTCTAAGAAAAACTTGTCTAAATACTTGCTGAGTACACCGTTCATCAAACACATGAATTTAGATGGGGCATTTGTAAGCTCAAATAGAACCATGACAAACTCGTACTTCCCATATCTTGTCCCAAAAGTTGTCTTGCAGATGTCCTCATCTTTAATCCTCACTGGATGATATCCCGACCTCAAATCTATCTTTGAGAAAACCATAGCCCCTCTGAGCTGATCAAAGAGACCATCTATTCTAGGTGGAGGGTATCTTTTCTTGATCATCAGCTTGTTCAACTTCCTATAATCGATACACAGTCTCATGGTACCATCTTTATTATTTATAAAAAGGGATGGCACTACCCATGGAGATACGCTCAGCCTAATGTAACCCTTATCCATCATTTCCTTCAAATGCATTTTCATCTTTGGCATGCTCATCTTGTAAATCACTCTCGATGCATGCACAAGGTTGATTGAAAAATCCAGATCTCTCTTTGGAGGTAATCGAGACACATCCTTTGGAAATACATCTCTAAATTCCAACAACACTGGGTGATGTTCATGCCTCAGCTCCTTACCTTCTGTTGAGTTTAATATTTTTATACAATAAAAGGGAGACCCCTTTCTGCTAAATTTATTAAGCCCCAACATTGTTATTTGCCTCACGGAGACTGGATTTTGAATGTCTTGTAAAATTATGGTGTTTCCCTTCTCGTCTTCATAGTCTAATATTCTCTCATAACAATTTAATTTTTCTTTATGGGAAACCGACCAATCCATTCCAAAAAACCCGTCATATTAACCAAGGGGTAGGACATTTAGAACCGCTTGGGTCTGAAATCTGCTTATCCTAATTGGGCATGCTTAAACTATTTCCATCATGTTCCTCTTTGTTCTAGTGTCTAACTGGACTAACCACATATTGGTATGCTTATTTCTCTGTAATGAAAATATCTCCACCACTCAAAGTGAAATATAACTAAGATTACATATTGGTTCAATTAAAAAAGAGATTGGTTGTTCTATAATAATACCTTCAAGTTCCACCACAAAGGCTTAGTGATCTTCTTTCTGATTTTCCATCGCTGCATAGATTCTCGGAACACTCCTGGCCACATCATTGTTGACCAAAATTTGGTCATCTATATTTTCCCAAAATTTGGTTGATTCATTAAAGCATTGATATAAAAAGAAGACATTCTTAAACTTTTATAAGTTCATTATGCAGCCCTCAGTCTCAACTTCATCACACATTTTTCGGATCATAAATCTGAGATCGTATGCTCAAGATATCCAAGTTTGAAGTTTTAAAGCGAAAAATAACACTTCTTCCATGTGGAAAAACTAATTTTCTTGGAAATACGAATTCATGGAACCATGATCATTTTCATAGAACCATACCACGTATTGGAACTGTGTCCATATTTCAGAACCATAATGGAACCCTTTCATTTCTTGGAACTTGGGATTATCTTGGATCATCTTTTCTCTTGAACCCATACTTAGAAAAGTTTCTAAGTGTCACCCTCTCCTCTCTTCACCTCTCTTCGATAGTACTCAACACTTAGATTTTTCTTCAAATTCATGGGTTTGCGGATTGACAGAATCATACATTCCCTTATCTTCTGAAACTCCCTCACTTGCCAACCTTCTATCTACATATTACACTCTCTACCTCCGATGCCTACATTTCTCCCCTTACCTCCCTTCTCATTCAAAACTTTAACACTTAGAATGTTTTATGAATTCGTGGGTTGGCAGGTTGTTGGACCTTCATCTCCATCCACTTTCCTATGTCATAAGTCCGATCGAACACCTTGATACATTACACTTAACCATTTTATCAACTTCATGGGTTCACGAGTTCAAGCCCTCATCTTCCAAGTTCTGTGATCTCCACTTTGCACCCAAAGTTTTGTGATCTACATTGTGACCATTAAATTTGTCGTAGGTGTCGAGCCCCTAAGTATTTTATTTCTTCTGCATGAAAGTCCAATCGACCACCTTTCTACACTTAACTTATTTTTTATCATCCATAACCATGGGTTTGTGGGCTCCTGGGTTGGTAGGTTCATCAAAAGCCTCATATTCAAACTCTCTCTTGTCCATCCCCGCAACCTACAAACTATCCCCTCGACTTCCACTACCCACAATTCTCCCTCATCCCCTCTTGTTCGATCTTCCATACTTAGCCAAATTATCAAAGCTATTCCAAGGCATGAAAACCAGTGAATGAGAATATGACACATGGAAATGAATGAGGTCATCACATGTGACAAACAACCATGAGGTGACACATGGAAAATGTTAAGTGGTTACACATGGCAGTGACATTGCTTCCAATCAAATGATGACACAAGGTAAGCTGAGGATCGTGAAACATGGAAGAAAACCGTGTGATAACACATGGAGATGATGTGAAACATTGTCATGATGAAACATGGGAGTGAATCAATGATGACATGGCATGACAAGGATGATGACTAGGTTCCAATTTTTTTTTATTTTATTCGACAATTTTCCAAGGGCCGAATCCTCCAAGCTTTATAATTTCTTCTCTTCTCGTGTTTCTTGCTAAGTGTATCAAACACTTAGTATTATATCATGAAGAAATATAATATCCCAATGCATGTGGGATAGGATTTTAAACCAAAAATTCAAATGTTATGA
>JASDQU011375613.1:0-12913 GCA_032191745.1 Picea mariana
CACCAAATAAATAGTTGAAGAAACAATTTACCTATGATTATAGGACCCCAACATAGGCTCCACCTGGGGATGGCATCTCTTTTCGGAGGTGTCAAGAATCTTAGATCTCTGAACATGTAGACCAGTGCTTTATTCGTTGGGCCATGGAGTCACTGCAACTACAATCTTTGAACTAGATCATATTTGATTGAACACTGAACTAGATAGTATCAACTGCAAACTCTGCTCGAAAATATACAATACTGAAAAAGATGCTCAAATGAATGAGCTTATTCAAAACTGATACCTACCCTACACTACTGATAATTTTGTTGTTTTAAATGATACAATAATGCCAGTGCAACCATCAAGCAACTGCTCTAATAAATCTTCTCTTTCAATGTTTTCAAACAATATCAGAAATAGAACTTGCATAGGCATCATGAACTGCTTTCCATCCTGATCTTGATCACAAGGAGCTTGATAAACATGATAGATAACATAAATACTGGGAATGCATTGTGGCTCTATGATGAACAAATTCTCCATATAAATAGCCAATGGATCAAGATAGATTTGACCTATTACTAGATATTCAAATTTTAACCAACTCAACTTCATGATTTGATGTTGTAGTTATGCCATTTGCATCTTCATGCACTTCCTGACATGGCTGCAACTTTTCTAATGGATTTTGAAATGATACTTCTGTTGAACACACCCCTATAGCTGACTTTCTAATCATATCCATATCATAACAATTTTTGAAGTCATTGGGGGTAAATGAAAACTGACTTTGAAAACACAATCTATCCAACATATTATCTATAGGGTCGTAAATTTTTTTAGATGACTGTGGAATTTGTTCTGCTGGCATTTCATGGCTTACACTATGATCCTCAACCAGAATCTGACCAAGATTCCTTTTCAAAGTCTGAAATGAATTGAAACATAAGGCCAGTGAATCAAAATGGATCAGCTCATTACCTGTCCCAGGCTTTGTGTTTTCATCTGAATTTTGGTCTACACAAAGACTCAAGGGATGCACTTCTGAATATGCAACAAATTCTATATAACCCCTGTTCTCCTCATATGGCGCATTAGAGAATTCCTCATCCTTTCTATTTACAACCTGCTTTAAATGTTCCCTCAGGAGTGAGGCAAAACACAGGGGCAAGCAATTTTCATTTTCTTGAAAATTTTCTGCAGTTTCCTTCTTGCAATCTTGATTAGTATGCAGAGTTTGATTGTCATCTTGGTTTTGTGGTAATTGGAATTCTTTTTCCCATGAATATAGTGCTGGTTTCTCTGAGTAGTCATCATCAAACTCAACCACATAATCATCTAAAATTGCTACTATGGGATCCTGAACGGATATACAAGATTGCTTCAATGATTCACATGACGAGTTCTGGATTTCTATGTTTTTATCCTTCAACATTTGCTCAAAAGTCTCCTTCAAAATTTGAAATGAATTATAATCTAATGGTACATAGTTACATTCGAGTGTTTCGAATTCTGCTCCAGGCTCTGAATTTTCCCCTGAACTTTGAAAATCAGATAAACTTGGAGATTGTAATCTTGGATCTGAAATAGCCTCTTTCTCAACACTAACACCCTTCACTATCTTATCAGAAGATTTACCTTCTTTGATATTTACCACTTGTTCAGAAATTTCCTTCAAAAATTTAAAAGAAGAGAAGAATACAGGTAAAGTCTATCCACTTACCCCAAGACTTTTTGCATTGTGATCATAATTGTCATAATTTCCATGTACAGATTGATTGACTTGCTGGGATTGCAAATGATCTTCTTCCTCCCAATCATATGTTGTTGATTTCTTTGAAAAATCCATCCTGGTATAATCATCATTGTACCGATCAAGCTTGGGTGAATCATCCATGGATGAAATGCCATTGAACATACATATCATATCGGGAGAATCTTCCTCCATCTTCTGATTTTGAACCTCATCTTCGACTGTATTATGAATTGAATACATGAAACTATCATTATTCAGCCCCTGATACCACGGTTGAGCTGAAGACTTTTTGAGAATATTGACCTTTGTCGTTTTTGGAACTAGTGGGACATGAGGTCTTTGAACAACAAGTTCCTCTTTCCTGCTAATTTCCTACATCATCTCTTTTATAGTGTTGGCCAGGACATCTAGCTTCACTTCTAAAGATGTCATCCATTCCTTTTATATTCTATCTTTCTCTTCTGCCTTTCTGTTCAGCAAGTTAGCTTCCACATCAATTGCAATATTTTGCATTTCTTCAAGTGTTGGTGTTCCTTTCTCTTAATTGGAATGCCATCTTAGGATCAAAGGAATATGGGTAATGCAAGTGAGATGATCCTGGGGGTGACTTTATATTAGCAGGCATTGCATGATATACCTTATTGAACCTTGAAGAAAAATGAGGTACTATCTCCCCTGACTGTCTTTTCAAATGGTCATATTCTTCTAGGATGAGAAAGACATTTCTCATGATCACCCATCTATTTAGGAAAATTTGTACAAATTGACAGAAATTGCTAATGCTTGCAACTGGAAGATCCTTGAACCAATTTTTGACTTTACCTTGCAATGTTAGGGCAAACATTCTAATGTAGACATCATCATCTTCTACCTCAAAGAGACCAAGAAAATCCTCAATACTTTGGATGTGCTTTTCAGTAGTGATCTTCACATTTTCTCCATCAAACCTGGGCAGATTATTGATATAATTGACATGGAGGTCATGGATAATAGGAGGAAAATCTAGAGGCTTGTATCGGTCTGTGATTTTCACAGGTATAAGAGGTAAAGCAAGGGGCTTATAGCTAACTGGAATTTCAACAATGGCAGGAGATAAAGCACAAGTCTCATGTCTCACTGGGCTTTCTATAGGTGCATCTGGGATGTGCACAGGTATATGAGTATGTACATAATCTACAATTTGGGGTTTAATCTCTTGAGGCTCATCAATTTGCAGATGATCAATATAAACTTCAACAATATACTGTTGATTTGGATTGGAAAAAGATAGGACATAATTACAGAGAAAACCAAAAATGTCTTGAATATAATTTGAGCTTGAATACATTCTCTTTCCAGATTGCTTGGTCATTCTTCAGGTACTTCCTCCAATGCAATCTTTGAGTTGGCACTGTCTAGAGATGATTGGAGTCGCCAGGTGAATGATTTCATCTTTCTTGTGTCTGGTCACTGTCCACCATTAGTGATCAAATCTGGAACTTGAAGTGCACTATTGGAGAAAGTTTCCTAGTATGGTCGTCATTCTATTAGCACTCTGTAATTTGCCCAAGGTTGTGGAGGCAGTCACAGAGGCAACATCAAAACCACTTGGAGTCAAGGATCTATCCCTCCAAGACTTAGAGAGGGATCTCTCTGTCAGATTTAGATTTGTTTGAACATGGATCTTAGGCTAGTTACGAGGTGTAGAATTTGTTTTAGATTTGAGGTGTTTAGCTGAAGGGATGCTTTAAGTCTCCATTGGGCTATGGGGTCTGTGTTTAAATATAAAGATAGATCTCTGTTGTAAAAGAAGTTTTCTCCACAGGGTGAGGTAGTAAACATGTTGGATCGAATCAATTAAAATGATGGATAAAAATGAAAAGGAAAGAGGTTTACTAATCAGAGGAGCAATTAAGAATTCTTGGGCTTAGCTTTAGATGGAAAACATAGAGATTATCAAAAGATCAAATACAGAGTATCATAATAGTAAATTATGTTATATTTACTCTGTTTTAATAATAAGAGCTGAAGAAACATATGGAATGATAACACCACCAACACTTCAACACAAGAATCCTGTGAATAATTTTTCTATTTATGGCCTGTCTTTTAAAGGTTACATAATAGCTTTGGGATACAAAGGTCTCAAAAATAAACCATTTAACATTAAAGTTACATGAATATATAGGAAAGATCTCCCCTCAAGATTAGGAAGTCAGATTCAACCACCTCGGCCAAAAATAGCCACAAATCCCCAAAAATTTGGAATTGTCTGCCATGAAAGGGGCGGAACTGCAACAAAAAAGGGTTCCACTTAGACACATGTTTCTCCTCAATGGTGACACCTGTGTAAAAAATGAAGGAGTTTATTGTATATGAGTTTGTATGGAGCAAAAACCTCGTAGTTTCTCCAATTTTGTCTCCATATCTCCGAAACAACTCCCGTAAAATCAAGACTGAAACATGAAAAACACAAAACTGAAACAATGAGGTTGAAAGATGGCTTTGATTATCCCAACTGGTGGCACCTATGCAAAAACTAGAAGAGGTTTGTGTTATTAAGCTCGTGATGAAAAAAAACCTCTCTCGGTTTTTTAAAATTCGCTTCCATTTTCCGGAAATCCTTCTTGGAAATTGACTGGTCGAAACTCGAAAAATGACGGTTTTGAGTTTTTTGAGTGAATGGTTTTGTAGGGGAGAGCGGTTTACTTGGACCCCCCTGAGGTGGTAAGTGGTATTGTGAGGAGGAGTTATGAGTTCACCCTGAGGTGACACCTATCCCTCCCAATACCACCAACTCGGACCCCCCTGGAGTTGATGGGACGTGAGAGGGGGGGTCTGAGTTGTACGGAAATGCATGTGTGAGTGTTGGGTAGTAACTTATGATAGTGTAATATTATATTTTTTGTTTTTTTATGTTTTGTTACTTTTTGTTTTTTTGTGTTAATTGTATTTAGTTTATGTTATATTTGTATTTTTTTATTTAATATATGTTTTTTATATTTTTTATATGTTTTATTTTTATTACATTTTGTATTTAATATTTGTTTTTATTTTATTATATTATTTTGTTAATATTGTTTTATTTCCTTTTTAATTGTTTTTAATTAATTTTTTATTAATCAAACACTAATCTAATTACTAACTTAAACAACTAACTATTAATTAATTAATAATTAATTTATTATTAATAAGTCTAATTTACTTTTATTAATCTAATGTTTTTTTGTTTATCCTAAGTTTGGTTTATGTAGGGATGAGTGGCGGGCGAGACATACTCAATGGGACAAAAGGACAAGGAAGTGAGTGGCAGAGAGGTGGATGAATGACGCAACAGGGTGATGAAGGATCGGGCGAAATAGATGGGGGGGATATGGAATCAACCGAGCCTCAATAATCCAGATGTCTTCATCATGGGAGAAATGCCAAATAAACAATTGAAGAAACAATTTACCTATGATTATAGGACCCCAACATATAGTATGTTTCAAACTGTGAAATTTTTAGGATATGGAGGAGAGCTCTTTGGGTATGTGTGATCAAAATTTCCTATGTTGGTTCACTATAATTTCAGAGATATTCCCCGTGGAAGTTAGGGTTTTTGAATGGTCCCAAAATTGGTTTCAAACAGGTCAGTTTGAAATATTTTCGATAACTTATTTTTTGGGAATTTTTGTACTGTGAAATTTTTAGATATTCGAGGAGACATACTAAAATACCACAGGTAAAATTTTTATATATTGGTTCAAAAAAAATTCTGAGATATGCTCTATGGAATTTAGGGTTTCTCAATGGCCTTGGAATCAGTTTCAAACAATTCAGTTTTGCATTTTCAATATAACTTTGTTTCTCGGAATTTTCAGACTGTGAAATTTTTAGAGATATAAGGATACATACAAAAGTATCTCAAATAAAAATTTGATATGTTGTTTCACTATACTTTTTGAGATATTCCCTATGCAAGTTAGTGTTCTTGAATGGTTCTAAATCAATTTCAAACAGGTCAACTTAACATTTTCTCTATAAACATTTTTTCTGAGACACTTCAAACTATGAAATTTTCATGGATATAAGGGGACCTACATAAGTAACTCAGGTAAAAATTTCAGAATCAGATTTGGAAAATTAGATACATGGCATGTTGTACATGTTCGTTCTTGGGAAGAGGCCTAAAAAAACAATATTTGAGAAATTTACCATTTGGAAATTCAAATTTTGGTGAGATCCAGTAAAGGCCTGGTGAAGGAAGAAGTAGCAATAAGACCTGGTGAAGGAAGAAGTAGCAATAAGACTCAGTGAAGGTTGGTGCAACTCACACAAATAGATTGGTGTCTCTTGCTAAGTTAATCCTTAGCGGTGGGGATTAGTGTCTCCAATAGAATGGTGTCAATGAAGATTTGTAAGAGTAGGTTGGTACCACTCAAACAAAGAGATTGGTGTATATTTCTAAGTTGGTTCTTAGCAATGGAGAATGGTGTCTCTAGTAAATTGGTGTCTACGAAGATATATAAGAGTAGGTTGGTTCCTACTAGGATTTGTGCCAGTGGGGATTGGTGTCTCTAGTAGGTTGGTTCCTACTAAGAATTATAAATAAAACTTTTTTGGTTTTCTCCAGAAAGGGTTTCCATGTAAATCTTGTGTTCCATGTTTTGAAGTTAATAAATCTCACATGTGATTGTTTTCTTATGGTTGATGAATGCTTGAATAAACAAAAATTGTTTTATACTGATTCAACTCCCCACCCCTCTTAGTATAAGTGTGTGCTCAACAGGTGGAAATCCACTCATCAAGATTGATGTCATAAGGATTTATTCCACACATTTAAATCCACATTTTATTAATTCCATTATGATATTTTTCAAATGAGAGATGTACTCCAAAACATCTCCCCTTTCAACCAATTTTTGGTTAAGCAAATTATTATGAAACTCAACCATTTTTGACTTAGATTGGGTATCAAACATCTTCTTAAAAAATTTCCATGCATTCCAAGCATCAATTTCATTTTCAATGTGTATAAACATTTCATCTCTTACAAAGGATCTCAAAAGTGCAAGTGCCTTTTCATTTCTTAATTCCCATTTTGCTAGTTCTCTAGCATCAATCAGATTAATTAGAGCTTTTTCTCAATGACATATATATTTCCACAAGTCATTAAAAACTAATCTACTTTGCATATGACCACTCCAAGACTTATGATTCTTGGGTCCATTCAATTTGTCAAAATTAATGAATAAATTTACCAATTTCGACAAGATGAATTATTTATCAAGTCAACACAATCAAATGAATAATACAAGGTGATGAATGTCCATTCTATTCCTTCTTCGTTCTTATGCTTCTTCTCGGAGCATTTGAAATAGCTATGTTTTAGCTTCCACTTCATCGATCTTGAGACAAAAAACAATGATGGGAGGCCCATCATTTCAAATGAGATAATGTGATTCCTGGAAATGACCACGTTGTCTATTGTGAAGGGATGCAAGAGAGCTTCTCTAATTAGTGATGGGAGATTTGGTAGCAACAATTACTGGTAGCAACAATTATATTTTCCCTTCACACTATGCATCGGCTGTGCAGAACGTAGAGAAAAGCTCAAGGGATTCTCTTAAGAGAATCTTTCTTCAAAACATCTACATCATGGAGAAAAATGAGTCATTCTCTACAAATGGATCGAGGGGTAAATTTTAATCGAACGATGAAACTCTTACACCGTTGATTTGGAGACCATATATCCAGTGGTTGGTGGCACATCAAATGCTCAACCACTCTGCTACAGTGAATTTTCGACGATGGGGAAAGGAATGGCAGGTTTGGCCTTGAACTCTTCTTTCTTTTTAATGGTTAGAATTGGCTCCGACTTTATATAGTCTAAGAATTGGCTCTGAATTTATATGGTATGAGAATTGGCTCTGACTTTTGACCTTGATTGAAGCTTGGAAATGAGCAATGGCAGGTTTCTTTTCAGATCTCGGGCTCCTGTATCTCGTGATCTATAACCAGATGGTTTTCTTCGGCTAGGTGCAAGTTCTAAGAGTTGTGAAGACGGGGAATCAAGCCACCAGTTCAAAGATTTCTTCCAATTATTGGACGAATGAATTGAACGCTGCTATTATATTATGCATGAAAACAGATCTAAATAGAGATCCAGTGAACTAGATCCACACTTATGGAGACTAGATTCAAATTTAAAAAATTCACTTTTTAAGGAGGGGAGGTGAGCACACTATAAAATCATGCCATTTTTTTAAAAATCTACCACATATTTGTGAGATTTATTTATTTATTTTTTAATTCATATTTATATCTAGTTCTATTGATTTTATCTTCGACCTAAAAATATTTTTGGATATTTAAAAAAAATGATAGATTTATATTATATCTAAAACAAATCAATATTTCAGAATTGCAATTAATTTTTCTAGTTTGAAATAACAAAATATCTTCTTGAAGACTTTGTTTTGTTTGATGAAGAGAGAGACAGAGCATATATATATAAGCTCTCAAACTTTATCTCAATATTCCATATGCCCTTAACCAATAGTTCAACAATAATCACTATGGCAATGATGTGACAAGGCAAACTTATCTCCTAGAAAATACATAAATTCTAGAATAAGTTTATTAATTTATAAACAATACTTATTTAAATAAAATTTAGGATTATTAAGATAACATTAATAAGGGACACAAACATACTCAAATACTCAATAAATGGTTAAAAATTTAACTCTAAATTGACTTTAATCATTATATGTATGTAAAAGTGATTTAACACCAACAATATGTTTGCACATCTACAAATATAAATCTATATGTATATAAATGATTCCAGGGAACACTGTTATCCTTAGTATTATATATCACAACATATCATGGCATGTCAGTGCCATCGATTTCCTTGTATATATGATTAACTTGTATAGTCTTGAAAGACTCGTCAATGTTTGTTTGCAAATTTTCAATGTACATTGCATCATATAAATAATATAGTTATATATTCATGTTCAATGCGTTTAAATAGAAATTAGGAAATAATGTAAATAATCAAAATTTTCAATTTTTTGTGGTTATATTTTTATGTGTTTTTTTTTCTTTATTAATTCATTTTGTAACTTGTATGACTGGACACTTTTTTTTGTTTGTAAATGAGTGTGTGAATATATATTGCTTAATAAGGTTATAGTAAAAAACTGACGCAAGGATTTCCAGGATCTGTCTTAACGGAAACCAAGTCTGTGGTCCTTGGAGTGCAGTATCTGAAAATAAACAAAAAGTGTCTGGGTTGCCACAACGGGAAACCAACCCAGGCTACCATAATCCAATCTAAACACTTCATCAAAAGGAATAAAAAAAGTCTGAACATAGCGGGGTGAACTCCTACTCTGAGAGACAAGGTCTGGGCGGGTCCTGCACTAGTCTAGGTTGATGGGGTGCTCTACATCCCCTTTCTGCTGTGCTACGTCCTCCTCCCTCTGTTCCACCAGACGTAGATTTCTGATGCATGCTGGGGTTCCATTACTGTCGGTTGGAGTGATATCTATATGGTGGACGTAGAGTAGATAGAGATGAAATTGTCCTACCATCCACTCCAGTTTCTCCTGTTTTCTTTTATGGTCCTCCACTAGCCTTTTTACCCCCATCTCCAGGTTGCTGAGGCGACTGATAATTCTTATGTGCTCTTTCTTCTACTTTTTTGTTTCCATCCTATTGGTCTCCCCCTGGTTCGCACACATCTTACCTATCAACATTTTGGTTCTCCAAGATTCCTTCATCATCATATTGTAGAGGGTTATCCTCAATTGTGTGGTTCCGGGGTCTCGTATCCCCCCTGCTTCCTAGGTTAGTGTTGACCAGGTTTTTCCCCTGCGGGTGTTGTTAATTTCTCCCTCCCATCTTTTAATGATCGTCTTCCCCTTGGTGTCTACCTTCGTGAGGAAGGTGCTCCTTGTGTCCCTAGCCACCTGTTCAATTCTTGTCATCCGGCGGGTGCTCTGTGGAGGTTCCTTTCCCTGGGGGCCTCTCTTGCTGCTGGTTTTCTTCATGTGCACTATCTTAACTTGCAGGTGGTGGTTCTTACGTTGGGTTCTTTCCCTGTTCCACTGCACCTCCTTATGATAAGTAAGGTGGCCCCTGTAATTGCGATGCCTCGTTCTGTGATATGTTTTGGTGTCCCAGCTTTTATGGAGCCAACCCAGCTGCGGTCCCATCCTTGCAATCATGATCTGCTCATCAAGGTGGTCCTGCTAGTCAAAAGACTCTGTTCCAGAACATGTGCATTTGATGACCCTGCCGTTATCCCTACACCAATGCTCTACCCTACTCATTGTATGCCATCCCTTTCCCGGTCCAATCTTGGTACTTAGGNCCCATCCTTGCAATCATGATCTGCTCATCAAGGTGGTCCTGCTAGTCAAAAGACTCTGTTCCAGAGCATGTGCATTTGATGACCCTGCCGTTATCCCTGCACCAATGCTCTACCCTACTCATTGTATGCCATCCCTTTCTCGGTCCCATCTTGGTACTTAGGTGAGGTGTGTTCCTACTTGGCCCTGGTGAGACCTGTTGTCCATCGTCCTTTGCCGCCCACGAGTTAGGTCCATCGTCCTTTGTCACCTGCGATTTATCTCTTCTGCTTTCCAATGGGTAACTTATGTACTTCTTTTTATTGACAGGGCTGTGGTGCCGTACCTTTGCCTAATGCGTGATCTGCGTTTTCATTTGCAACCTTATTTGATTGGTGGGCCATCAGATTCTGTTTGGGACCTACGTGTCCTACAGTGTTTGCTGCGCCTCCATTCTTGTCGTAATCTTCCGTACTACTCTTGTTATCCTAGTATTTTGCCGCAAGTTGGGTGCAGTCTGCTCGGAATTGACCTTGTGGGATGTTGCTCTAGATTGTGTCCAGTTCTGGACCTTCATTCTGGACCCCCTCGTTTGCTATTCTATTCGCCAGTCCATTTGCTGACCTCCTCACCCAGCGCAACTCCACATTGATCTCTGTCCGCAAGTGCTCCTGGATTTTGGGTGAGGATCCAACAGAGGTTCACCTCTGCTTGGTCGCTGTAGTTTTATCTCCAGATCTTGATTATTGCGCCTATGTTACGACGGATCTTTTCTGACTGACGGAAGATACTTGTTGCCTAGTCCCATAGTTTTGCAGTGTAGGCGCATTCGTTGAGGAGATGGTTGGTTGTTTCTTCCTGAGTTTGACATAGATGACATCTTGACAGACCAATGAAACCTATTTTCCTTAGGTTATTCCAAGTTAGGATGCGGTTGTGTAATATTAGCCACTGGAAGATCTTAATCTTTGGCCATTGGGGGTTGTTCTAGAGCTTATCCTAGTGTTGCACTAGGTCATCTTGGTCTGGGTCCGCCATATAGTGCAAAACTTCTTTTAGATTGAATTCCCATCCATCCTTTTTTCCCCACCTCAGCTGGTCTTCTCCTTCTGTTACTATTATTTTCCTTCTGCCTAGTTCCTCCTCCACCTCTTTTATTGTTGTTGTGAGTATCTCATTGTTCTGAGGAATAATCTTGTCCCAGGTTCTCCATTTGTTGCGGTCCATTCCCTGCTACTAGTATTGATAGACGTTGATTTTTCCTTGCGTGATGAGGTCCTGTTGGAGTATCCCTCTGTCCAAGATTTCCATCCTTGGTTCCTGTTTCCAAGAGTCCTCCTAGAATCTGCCTGTTTTTCCATTCTTGATTTCCCAAAAGCTGTGTGTCTGAATCCATGATTTGTTGCGCCAATATAGGTTCTATATGGCTGAGCCTTCCCTGGTTCCTCCAAAGCAAATTCTGTCCTGGTCGCGGGTGTCCGGTGTGTACTTTGCCTTCCATAGGTTTACCCAAGGTGTTGTAGTTTCTTTGACCCAATGCCACCATAGTTTCACCCCATATGCATTGTTGGTCATTTGTGGATCTTGCAGCCCCAAGCCTCCTTTGCTTTTTGGCCTACAGACTTTCTCTCAGGCCACCAGGGACCATTTTTTCTTTGTTTCTGCACCTCGCCACAAGAAGTCCCTCTGGATGGATCTGATTTTCTTTAGGATCCCCTGTGGAGTGGGGAATACTGACATCATATAGGTTGGGATAGCTTCTAAGACAATCTTAGTTAGGACCAGTCTGCCAGCTAGATAAGGGACATATATGTCCAGTTTTTTACCCGCTCCTGTAACTTGTTTATTACTCCTTCCCAAGTTGACAACTTATATACTTTGTTTGTCAAAGGAACCCCGAAATACTTGGTTGGGAGTGTTTTCTTTTCAAATCCTAGAATGTTGGTCAAATTCCTTTGGATAGCTGGGTTGGTATTAAAGAAAAAGATCATCGACTTGGAGTGGTTGATCTCAGTGCTCGAGGCTTCTCCAAAATCTTCTAGGATGCGTTTGTAGGCTTTGGCTTCTTTGACCGTGGGTATGCCATGGAGGAGTGTATCATCTACAAACTGTTGGTGGGTTGAATTAGGGAAATTTTCGAAGGGTTTGAGCCCTGTTATTTCTCCAGTTGTTGTTTCTCTCTTTATGCTCCTGCTGAGGCCTTCCATCATCAAAATGAACAGGAAGGGGGACAACAGGTTGCCTTGTCTGATCCCTCTCGTGGGACATAAAGGTTTGGTCGGGGCTCCATTGATTAGTAGCAAGTAGCTTGTTGTGGATACTAGGATGAAAATCCAACTGATCCAGTGCTGGGTGAAACCAAAGGCTTCCAAAGTCTTGATCATGTAATGCCAACTAATTTTATCATAGGCTTTTGCTAGGTCCAGTTGTATTAACATTCCCCATCTTCTGAAGTTTTAAGGTGTGAATGATCTCATGGGCCTGGATGATATTTTCCATTATTTGTCTACCTTCCACGAAGCCTGCCTGTTCTTGTGAGATCAGTGAAGGTAGGAGGGGTTTCAATCTATTTTCTATGACTTTGGAGATAATCTTGTAGATCACGTTACAAAGTGCTATGGGTTTGTACCGGTCGAGGGTTTTGGCTTAATTTTCTTTAGGGATTAGGGTGATCATGGTTGCGTTTAGTGCTTTAAGGATGGAGGCAGAACTTCTAGAGTCATCTACTACCTTATAGATGTCATATTTGACAATTTCCCAGTAGGCTTTGAAGAACTCCATAGTGAATCCATCTGGACCTGGTGCTTTCCCACTGGGCATTTCCTGGAGAGCTTGATCAACTTCTTCC
>JASDQU011375613.1:22000-35439 GCA_032191745.1 Picea mariana
GCAAACCGCTCTCCCCTGCAAAACCACTCACCCAAAAAACTCAAAACCGCCATTTCCCCAGTTTCAACCAGTCAACTTCCGGGAAGGATTTCCAAAAAATGGAAGCGAGATTTAAAAAACCAAGAGAGGTTTTTGTTCAAAACGGGCTGAACAAAAAAAACCTCTTCCATGTTTTTCACAGGTGCCACAAATTGGGAGAATAGAATCCATATTTCAGCATCATTTTTTCAGTTTTGCATTTTTCCTGTTTCATTCCTGATTTTGCAGGAGTTGCTTTCGGCGAGCTGGAGACGAAATTGGAGAAACTAAAACAATTTTTTGCTCCAAACAAACTCATATAAAATAACCTCATTCATTTTTTACATAGGTGTCACCGTTGAGGAGAAACAAATGTCTGAGTGGACCCCATTTTTGCAACAGTTCCACTCATTTTTCATGGCGGACAGTTCCAGATTTTTGGGGATTTGTGGCTATTTTTGGCCGAGGTGGTTGAATCCGACTTCCTAAGATTGAGGGGAGATATTTACTATATATTCATGTAACTTTAATGCTAAATGTTTTATTTTGGAGACCTTTGTATCTCAAAGTTATTCTGTAACCTTTAAAAGATGGACCAGAAATAGAAAAAATATTCACGGGATTCTTGTGTTGAATTGTTGGTGGTGTTATCTTTATTTGTTAACTGTTCTTCCTGTTATCATTCCATATGTTTCTTTAGCTCTTGTTATTAAAGGAGAGTAAATAGAACAGAATTTATTTTTATAATACTCTGTATCTGATCTTTTGATAATCTCTATGTTTTCCATCTGAAGCTAAGCCCAGGAATTCTTAATTGCTCCTCTGATTAGTAAACCTCTTTCCTTTTCATTCTTATCCATTATCATATTAATTGATTCGATCCAACATTTTTACTACCTATCCCTATGGAGAAAACTTCTCTTAGATCTGAGATAGATCTTTATATTTAAACACAGACCCCATAGCCCAATGGAGACTTAAAGCATCCTTTCAGCCAAACACCTCAAATCTAAAACAAATTTTTCACCTCATAACTAGCCTAAGATCCATGTTCAAACAAATCTAAAGCTGACAAGGAGATCCCTCTCTGAGTCTTAGAGGGATAGATCCTTGACTCCAAGCGGTTTTGATGTTGCCTCTGTGACTTCCTCCACAACCTTGGGCAAATTACAAAGTGCTAACACTACAAAATAAGTTATAGCGAAAGTGCCAAGATGACCTGTTTGAAACTGATCTTAGGAGAATTCAAGAACCTTAACTTTCACAGGGAATATATCTAAAATTATAGCGAACCAACATATGAAATTTTGACTGAATGTACCTTGATATCTCTCCCCTGTGTCCTCACAATTTCATGCTCTGAAACATCCTAGAAAATAATTTAGAGTGAAAGTTCCAAGTTGACTTTTTTGAAATTGATTTCAGAAGAATTCAATAACCCTAACTTCCATAGGGAATATCTCTGAAAGTGTAGTGAAACAACATCTAATTTTTTTATCACATGTACCTATAGATCTTTCCTCTGTCTCCCCAAAATTTCAAGGTCTGAAATGTTCCAGAAAATAAGTTATCATGAAAATACCAAGATGACCTGAAACTATTTTCACAACTCTTCATTTTCGGAATGATATTCAATCTTTTCTTAGCCACTTCTTCAAATGTTACTACATTTTCCACCTAGTCACTTTCTCTCAATACTTTCTCTTTTTACACTTTTTCATCACCCTTCATGAAGGGACATGTCCATTAATTAAATAATTAATTCATTTTTTTATTTCACTTTTCGAAATGCCACGAGAAAATACAATAGGAAAATACCCAAACCCGTGGGTTTGAAACCACCATTTCAATTTTTACTTTTTCACATGCACCTATTTTTAATATACTTGTAAACCTATATATAAATCAATCTTGGAATTGTTGTGTGTATTGTAATGTCGTAATATGGAATTAATGATAACATTAATCCTTTGACATCAATGACAATAATTCCAACACCACCCTCTTATAAACATTTTTTGGAAACATTAGAAATTGTTGATAAATTGGAGAACCAAAATTTTGATTCCCTTGGTGACTTGTTGGTTCAACATGATAATAAATTTGGTAAAAAGAAGAACTTGGGGGGATATATTCTCTTTACCAACTCAAGACAAGGAGAAATAGCAAGAGGAAGAGGCCCATACAGTGTGAGTACAAGAGGAAGAGGGGCATATAGTGTGAGTATAAGAGGAAGAGGTACTTACAATGAAAGTATCAGAGGAAGAAGTAATTACAGTGAAAATCCAAGAGGAAGAGGATCATACAATGAAAATTACAGAGTTAGAGGAAGATTCAATAAATAAATAAATAATAACTATGGTCGAGGTCGTGGTAAAATCCAAGTAAGAGAAAGAAATTAGCAATACTTTGGAAGATCGTAAGATTGAAGAGGTGAAAACATCTCTCAAATAAAGTACAAAATATGTCTTCGCATTGGCCATGTGGTGGAAGAGTGTAGAACATGAAATGTGAATTTTCCCAAGGATAAACAAACTTTCAAACAACATTCTAAGTCTAATGCTTCATTTTTTTCCCAATATATAGAGAATCGAGAAGATGATATGTGTTAACATCAAACCAAGTGATTGACTTTGCAGACTCAGTTGCCACCAACAAATTGATGATAAAATATTATTAAGGTGATTGGATACTAAATACAATATCTACTCAACATATGTGATACATAAAATATTACTTTTGGACATATCATGATATGGAAATAAATCCAATTTACTTGGTAGATGACACAACTCATACTCCTCAAAGAAAAGGATTTGTCCGCTTTGTTGAAAGATTAATTATTGAAATATTAATTGTTAAAAAATTGGTTATCATTGATGTCAACCCTTGAACAGGAAGTTAACAAGTTATATGTTAAAGGAACTATAAACAGAAGTTAACAAGTTGCATGTCAGATGCATGTTAAAGTAACTATAAAAATAATTTAACAAGTTTCATGTTAGTTGCATGTGCATGTCAGTTGCATGTTAAAGTAACTATAAAAAAAAAAGTTAACAAGTTGCATGTTAGTTGCATGTGCATGTCAGTTGCATATCATCATGAGATCCTCATTAAAACACATAGAAAATTCAATTGAATATCACTTCTGGGAATATAGATTGATAGATCTGAGACAGTGAGTGGAGGTCAGCGAAGTCCATTGAAGGAAGAAGTTTGTAGGAGCTGAGTGTATGGAGAAAAAGTTGCAGATCCAGGTTCCTTGAGTAAATATGTGGGTTTCAGGAGGAAAAGTGAAGATATCCATGAGTTGTAGTAGGGAAAAGTGTGGACATACGCGAGCAGGTAGTGTATGGGTCCCGGACTTGTGAAGAAAAATTATTGAAGATCAGAGTTCTAAAACCCATATTATCTATAGATTGAAGGCATGTCTTCCTGTGTATGTTAGGGTGTGTATTCTGAAGAAATCAGAAACAGATATGTCTTAGTTATTCATAAGCATTTGGAGAACTCTCTTATGGATCTGGGTATGAGGTATGTGTGGTTACAATCTTGATAATATATCGAAATTAGTAGCAGCAATAGAAGTATCAGAAACAACAACAATAACAGGTTATTAGTTACAGTGACAGAGGTAGTAACATATTGGTCTACATTTATATTTCAGGGTGTTTGGATGGGGCAAGGAAAGGGCGTTGTAGCCTCTTTCCGGATGGAGCCAGTTAATTAGGGACTTGGAGCTTCCTTTAGGTTGCATCCTATAAATAGAGGGTTGGATCCCCCTTCCAGTTGTAGCTGGAGAAATAGAAAGTTGGTGCTTCCAATGAATGTACTCTTTGATAAATAAGAAAAAAAATATGTGTTTTTCTCCCGCATTGGGTTTTCATGTAAAATTCTGGTGTATTGTGTTTATGTGATGTCTATACATTGAATTATGGTGTTGATGATAGATTGAATGCTCATTATATTTATTGGAGTTTTTATATTGTGATTATAAGTATTGATTTTTCTCATATTGATTCACCCCTCTCTCTCAGTATTTCAACAATTGGTATCAGAGCATGTCCTTCAAGAAGTAGTCTGACCACTGGAAGGAGATCATGGAATACACTAATTTTGGAGCACCGGTGTTTGACAGACAGAAATGTAACTTTTGGAATAAAATAATGAAAACCTTTTTACAGGCACAAGGATTTGATGTTTGGAAATTAGTAGTAGATCAATATACAACACAAGCCACTCCCCCAACTGATAGAGATGGAAATAAACTCAGTGAAAACAACTCAAAGGATAAAGTTACCATTCTGAGCAATCTAGTTGATTTAGTATCTGTCAAGGTTATGCATTGTGACCATGCAAAGGATATTTGGGACAAAATCCAAAATATTTATGAAAGAGATGCCAAAGTTAAGGGAGGTAAGCTTCAAATATTCAGAGCTAAGTTTGAACAATTGAAGATGAAGGAATATCAAGACATTACAACCTATCTTTTGCGAGTTTACGAAATAGTTAACACGATTAAGGGATTGGGAGTAGAATTCAATGACTCATTGGTTGTTCAAAAGGTATTGAGGTCTCTTCCTATGATATTTGATCCTAAAATATCAGTGATAGAAGAAAGAGTAGATTGTGTTACATTGATCATGGATGAGATACATGGAATATTTATAGCCTATGAAATGAGAATAGAACATGAGAAACCAGTCACGAAGGAAGAATCTTTTAAGGCATCCAAGAGGAAAAGAAAAAGAACAAGAAAAAGTCAAAACTAGGATGAAGTTGCAGTGATGATTCAGACGAAGATGAAGAGATGGATAACTTCATAAGGAAATTAAAGAAAGGAACCGGCAAGTACAAAGGTGTGCTTCCATTGAAATGTTTTAATTGTGATGGTATTGGTAATTTTTCTTCTAAATTTCCTCATAAGAATAAAGATAGTGATGAAGGAGAAGTTTCTAAAAGAGATAAAAATATCAAAAGGGAAGCAAGAGAAGAAACAAAACGAAATTCTTCAAGAAAATTTTGTACTCAAAGGAGGACAGTTCCTCATCAGAAGAAGAGGATAATGATAGTGAAAGGGTTTCAGAAAGAGTACTCTTCATGGAAGTAGAAGATGATTCTGAAGACTAAGGACAAGTCGATCTTAGAGCATAGTTAATCAATACATTAGAAGAACTTAGGAAAGAAAGAAATAAAAACAAGTCACTCAAGGAAGATTTAAAAATGAAAGAGGGATCTTATAATTCCAACTTTGAAGAAATTGAGCAGATGATCACGAGTCTAAAAATTCAAATAGAAGAAGATAGAAGAATTGAGGAAGTACTTAGAAGTCAGTTAAAATAAAAGGAGAAAATGATTGGAATCTTGGAAGAAGAAATAGTCTCTTTAAGGAAAGATCTTCAAAAGAAAAATATGCAGCAGAAGAGCACCGAAATATTGAATCAAGTCATCAGTAGTCAAATACCATCAAATGATAGATCTAGACTAGGATATAGTATATTACAAAATGAGAAAGGATCAAGCTCCAAGACAACAGAATAGGAACTAGAACAAAGAAGCCATGTAGAGATTGTCACAGATTATGTCAAGAAGGAAGAATGCAAGCCCCCAAAGAAGAATATTCTAGAAATAAAGAAGACTCAAGAAGACAAACTCAGAAGGAGTGCATCGTAAATAAGATCATATACTCCAAGGTATCAAAGGTTATTTTATGGTCATTGTTTTAATTGTGTTAATTTTGGACATAAAGTTGTAAATTGCGGAGCCTATGCCAAGAACTGAAGAAACTATGCAGGTTACTTAAATAATAGTTATCCAGAAAATATTATGAAGCATACAGCAGAAATCAAAACAGTTTCGGTTCATTGAGAAATGAAGTAGAATGCTACAAATGCCACAACTATGGACATATAGCTCCTGATTGTAGAATCATGATGGATATCTCTATGAAAGAGAAAAATGATATCATATATAAGAATATTTGGAAAATAAAAGAAGAACATGTAAAAGAAGAACAAATGAATGAAGGAAACCTAGAAGTCATATTCTCAGGGTTTACATCAACGCAAAATCATGATGAATTGACAAGTAAAGAAAAAAATGTCATATTTTAGGAAGAGGATGAAAAGGAAAATGATGAAGCAGAAGATTACTCTACATCAGAGTGGATATTTTTCTGAGCCATCTGGCTTGGAGACTCCCAGTAAATATGAATATTAAAGAGGGGAATTCTAAGCAACATCTCTACGAATCATAGAACTATCCTTCGAGTAGTATGAATTGTTTGCAGTTTCAAAGTGGTTTGATGACAGAAGCACAGAATGTATTATGAAAATTTGATAATTTGAGGAGCAACTTGCAGGTATCAACTGAAAGTTACAAAGAATATCATTAGCACACTTTTTAGGTAGAGATTAATGATTCTATAGAGGATTCCATGTATGTATTCAAACATAGATAAATTCAATACAAATTGTTCCAGACATGTAAAGTTTGATTTACAGACTGAGAAGACAGTTTGAGAAGTAGGAATATGCAATCATTAGGTACAACAAAGTCAAAGAAGTCTTCAGAATAGGTCAACAATGTATGAAGTTGATTAGTCGAATCATGGACAGTTATATGACATATTGATAGAGCATGGTATTCAAGATTGGAAAAGTATCTACAAAAGCGAGGGTTCGGGAAAGGTAATGCAAATAACAATCTCTACATAAAGGTAAATCAAGACAATATGTTGATAATTGAAGTTTATGTTGATGAAATTATTTTTGGAAGTGATGATGACAGGATGAGTCAAAATTTTGCTAAAGACATGCAAGATGAATTCGAAATTTCATTACTTGGTGATTTGTCTTTCTTTTTGGAAATATAAATGTGTTTTCATCTCCCAAACCAAGTATATAAAATAAATGCTAAAGAAGTTTGAATGTTTGATTGCAAGCCCATAAGTACTCCCATCCAAACTAATTGCAAATTGAGCAAAGATGATAAATATGAGGATGCAGATCAAAGACTCTATAAATCGATGATTGGCAGTTTACTCTATGTGACAGCATCAAGACCAAATGTGATGCAAGTAGTTGGACAGGTTGTAAGATTTCAAGCAGCACTGAAGGAAACACATGTTATGGCAGTGTTAGCACTCTGTAAATTTGTTCGGCTAATAAAACAAAAGACAGAGGGAACCTACAAACCAACTTTAGAGCTGGGTACTAGCCTGGTCAGCTCAGAGAGGGATCTCTCTTATCACTTGGTATTTAACAAAAGAATTTTATTTAATAAATCAATGGCTAGGTTTTTTTGTTTTGAAGCGTTTTTTATAAATTTGTTGGCAAGGAAGTGGAGGGACACTTAGGGATATGGAGTCAAACTTCTGAAAATAGATAGAAACATTTACTGGTCAATAGAACTCTCTAGAGGATAAAGGATAAATGAGGCAATGAATCTGAGTTATACATTGAAATTTGTAGAGTGTAAGAGGAAACGGCGAAAAAAAGTAATTGCATCAAAGCATTAAAGAAATGAATTCTAAATTAGTTAGGAAGAACTTAACACAGTTTAAATTTCTTCAGCCGAGATAATCATAAGATGAATTATGGGCCTTTAAACTATCCAATTTAAATAGAAGACAGTGTAAATGGAATCAGAAATACATACAAAGAGAGAATACAAAAATCAGACCACCACCATTAGAATATTTTCATGGAAACTTCAAGACTTATGCATGCGTATTCTATTCAGCTTCAGAAAATTACATTCAAGTTCGAATAGCTAAAATTGTGCCCTTACACTTCTGCCCACTTCTAATACATTTGGAGCTCCGAATATTTATACAAGCTGAGTTCCTTCGATTTGAAACCGATTACAGTCATTACAAAGAAACTCTTTGACTTTTGAAACTGGTTACAATGATTAAAATGAAACGTTTTGTTTATGAAACTGATTACAATCATGAAATTTAAACGTTTCAGTTTTTAAACTGATTAAAACGATCAGCAAGAAATGTTTCTTGATCCGAATCTGGCTTCTCTGGTGTTTCAATCCCTCTCTTTGTCCTCTGACTCTGTCTCGACCCTTCGTGTGATTCGTTGTCTATCATTTACCTCTAGTCATCATTTACCAGGTCCTGGAAAACTGTAGTTGGTCTTACCCAGCTGGACTATCTTCTTCGATTGCAAGTCAAGAAATGTTCTGCCTCAGATATACTTTTCTTCCTGAAAACGAGTGGAACCAGTGAACCGAGTCAGCGTGTGGTTGAATTTTCCATTTTTCGGGGGCACGAGAAAGCGGTTTGAGGAAACCTTCTTTTCGCCCTGAAATGAACCTAGTGGTGCCACGTAGCTCCCATAGAAAACCATGGTTTACATTTCGGCCCGCTCTCCAAAATTATCCTCCGTGCAACTTCTCCCCCCGAAATCATCCTCGATCGTCGATCTTGAGAGGTCACGATCTGTGATGCATCGGGCCCCATCACTTATCACTCCTACCATATTTATCCTCTCTCTGTCATATTTATCCCCTTCTCTAGTTTGTCAGGCTTCTAAACCGGTTTAGCGTCCTGCTAGATTCTCAAACCTTGATTTCACACAATAAAAATTAGCATGTGATAAAATTGGTTGCAAATGGGGATGCTATCCTCCCAATGAGGTAGTAAAGAACTCATAGACCCAGTGCCTGATCCATTGGGATACTCCCAAAACATATGTGTACCTTGCTCTGACCTGTCACCAGTATCCACTGAAAACCCAAGTCTGCACACTGCTCTCAACTGAAAATTGAACGCTAAATATACCACTAAAATTTGAATGTACACACTACTGAAAACCCAAACTAAAAAATGCTTGAACAACAATCTTATTCGCACCTACCTACACTAACTGCTGGAAAAAAAAATTCCAATCAAGTGAAATCAAAATGTCAATGCATCCATGCAAGCACTTTATCCACTGTTTGATTTCTTTGTTCATGCTTGCTCCAAAGCTTGTTTATTGATAATTCATTCAAAAAATTATCTATAAATTCAAATCTCAAAAAATTAAAAACATTGGAACTGTTTACCGCCTCCAAAAAAAATGCAAATGGATCCTCTAAAACATGCATATAACAACAATCATGTTTCACCCCTTCCACTGCATCCTTGTTTTCATGTAATTCAACCTATTGATTACCACAAAGAGGCTGAAAAATATGTTGAGACTATTGGAAATAAAAATATTATGAATTAGAAGATAGTGTTGGCTAAAATGAAACTCCTAGTGGCAAGCAATCCATATCTAACACTAACGTTGATTGACCATCATCTTTATTTCCAAGCTAGTAGTTGAGCACAGGCTGCAAATATGAACTGAAATAACCTTCCATGTAATCAACAACATGGTCATTAAATGCATGAGAAGATTGTTGGTCTTCCTCACTGATAACAATTTCCTCATGTAAAACAGTGTCACTGTGAATGCAGTCAGACTTCCCTGCTTCCTCTGTTATCTCATGATTTACTTTCAACAATTCAAAGAAAGAAATACATAATGGAAGATCATTTTCATTGGCAAGTCCACTGCTTTCTTCATATTCAACATCATTCCTGGAGGATTTCTGATTTGAAACATTATAAACATTTTTCTTCAACAATTTGAAAGAAGCAAAACACAATGGAAAAGTTCTTTCACCTGATTCAAAACTTTCTTCATTTTCTTCACTGTTGTCATATGCACATTTTTCAATTTCTTTGTATTGTTGAACACAATCATTTTCAGATTCATCTTCGACCCATGGCTGCAATTTCTTGTCAATTTGTTCTAGTGAATCAGTGTGATTTGGCATCAACACACATTCCTTTGCTTCAGTGATGATCTTAAATTTTTCTTTCAACAATTTAAACGAAGAAAATCATAAAGGTAAATAATTTCCTTCAGTTGATTCGGTACTTTCTTCATATTCTTCTTTGTAACTTTGATATGTAGGATGATTTCTCTCATTACACTGCTGAAAAGGAACATTTTATGATAGAGAACATGTAGTTGGTTGTTCTAGGAAGTCAACATCGTAATCATCATCATATTAATCATATATAGGCAAATCAACAACATCTGCAATGTCATCTAACAAGGAAAAGCTTGGAACATCAACCTGCTCTTCAACAAGTTGATTTGCAAATCCATCTTCTTGACTATCTACAAATGAATACATAAAACAATCAACCCCATGCTTATCATGGGATGGATCAAAACCTAAATTAGCACCTTATTTTTCAATAAGTGGAATATAATCCTTTGCAAAATCATTAGCACTTAAAACTTCAAGAGGACATATGATATTATTAACCCTCTGCTCAAGATTCAAAACAACTGTTTTTTGTTCATATTTACTGTCATGTTCTTTAGCATCCAACTCCTCATTTCGAATCTATTTACATGATTGAATATTGCGTTGAATCTCTTGAGCATCATTAAACATTTTTTGTAAGGACTTAGGTCTTCTTTCCATCAGGAGGAAAGACAAATCTGGGTGAAAGGTTGTTGCATAATGGAGCATGGTAGCAGCTTCAATGGGTTGAATTTATTTGGGAAACTTGTAATAAATACTGGAAAACCTCCTACTGAATGTAGAAATAGTTTCATTTCTCTTCCTCTTCAAGGCATAGAACTCTGTAAGATTTAGATCCAAAGATTTCCTCTTGCCCCAAAACTTCAAAACGACATTCTTTAATTCTTCCCATGAGCTAATCGTCTCTAGCTGCAAGTGTTTAAACCAATATTTTGTATCCCCTTTCAAGGATTGAGGGAAGGCCCTTATACAAACATCGTCATGATCAATCTCAAACAAATCTATATAATGTTCAAAATATTGGATGTGGTTTTTAGCTGTGATGACATTAGGTTCTCCATAAAACACAGGCAGGTACTTATAGTGCTTTGGAGAAAAATTATGAAGGATGTGAGGTAATTTTAAAGTTATGTATCTATGTTGAATCTTGGAAGGTGTTATATTAAGTACAAGAGGTAAGATATCAGTCTTAGTTTCATGAGGCACATCAACTTGGTTATGGTCATCACATGGCTCAGATGGAAGATTTTGATCAAAATCAGTGATACAATGGGGAGATATATGTACAACTTTAAGAGGAGGATATACAATTGCAAGATTCTCATGATCATCATTCAAATGCAGTAAGTAAAGAAAAAATTGTTTAGCATGTTCAAGAAAGGACAAAAGGTACTTAGTAACAAAAAATATTATGTCTTGGAAAAAACTCAACTTTAGGTACTTTTTTTCTCCCATGATGTCCTTTCATACTTCTGTCAATGGATATCGTCCTCTAGTGGAGTCTCTAAATCGCATTTGAATCTTGATTGGAGTCACCAGGTGGAAATGTATAACCTTCTTGTGTCTGACCTCTCTCCACCATCGGAAATCAAATCTAAAGCTTTAGGTTGTTCTTCTCCCAAGGAAAATCTTGAGTTTCGTCCCCGACAGCAGCGCCAAAATGTTAGCACTCTGTAAATTTCTTCGGCTGATAAAACAAACAACAGAGGTAACCTACAAACAAACTTTAGAGCTGGGTACTATCATGCTCAGATCATAGAGGGCTCTCTCTTGTCACTTGATCTTTAATAGATGAATTTTATTTAATAAATCAATGGCTAGGTTTTGTTGTTTTGAAGGTTTTTTTATAAATTTGTTGGCAAGGAAGGGGAGGGGCACTTAGGGATATGGAGTCAAACTTCTGAAAATGAACAGAAACATTGACTAGTCAGTAGAACTCTCCAGAGGATAAAGGCTAAATGAGGCGATGAATCTAAGTTATAAATTGAAATTCGCAAAGTGTAAGAGGAAAGGGGGAAAACAAGTAACTGCATCAAAGCATTAATGAAATGAATTTTGAATTAGTTAGGAAGAACTTAACACAATTTAAATTACTTCAGCCGAGAGCATCACAAGATGAATTAAGGGCCTTTAAACTATCCAATTTAAATAGAAGACGGTGTAAATGGAATCAAAAATATAGGAAATACATACAAAGAGAGAAGACAAAACTCAGACCACCACCTTTAGAATCTTTTCATGGAAACTTCAAGACTTCTGCATGTGTATTCTATTCATCTTCAGAAAATTACATTCAAGTTCGAATAGCTAAAATCATGCCCTTGCACTTCTGCCCACTTCTAATACATTTGGAACTCCTAATATTTATACAAGCTAAGTTCCTTCGGTTTGAAGCCGATTACAGTGATTACAAAGAAACGCTTTGGCTTCTGAAACTGGTTACAATGATTAAAATGAAATGTTTTGTTTCTGAAACTGATTACAATGATGAAATTTAAACGTTCGGTTTTGAAACTGATTACAATGATCAACAAGAAACGTTTCTTGATCTAGATTCTAGCTTCTTTGGCATTTCAGACCCTCTCTCCATCCTTTGACTTTGTCTTGACCCTTCGTGTGATTTGTTGTCATTCATTTACCTCTAGACATCATTTACCAGGTCCTGGAAAACTGCAGTTGGTCTTACCCAGCCAGACTATCTCCTTTGATTGCAAGTCAAGAAATGTTCTGCCTCGGATATACTTTTCTGCCTGAAAATGAGTGGAACCAACGAACCGAGTCAGTGTGTGGTTGAGTTTTCCATTTTTGGGGGGTGCAAGAAATTGGTTTGACTCAACCCGCTTTTCACCCCGAAATGAACCTAGTGGCACCACATAGATCCCACAGAAAACGGTGGTTTACATTTAGGCCCACTCTCCAAAATTATCCTCTACGCAACTTCTCCCCCCAAAATCATCCTCGACCGTCGATATTGAGAGGTCACGATCTGTGACGCATTGGGCCCCATCACTTAGCGCTCCTACCATATTTAGCCTCTCTCTGCCATATTTATCCCCTTCTCTAGTTTTTCGGGCTTCTAAACCAGTTTAGCGTCCTGCTAGATCCTGAAACCTTGATTTCACACAATAAAAATTAGCACGTAATAACAGGAAGTAAAGAGAATATTTAGATATCTCAAAGCAACCAAATACTATGGATTATGGTATCCAAAAGGGAATGATCTATCTCTAGTTGCATACATAGATGCAGATTGGGCAGGAAGTGTTGATGATAGAAGAAGTACAAGTGGAGCAGTCTTCTACTTGGGTGATTGTTTGGTATCCTGGTTGAGTAAGAAACAGTCTTCAATATCATTGTCCACAACAAAAGCAGAGTATAACTTGCAGCAACATGTTGTACACAAGTTCTCTAGATGAAGAAAAAAATTTAGGACATACAGTTGGAATATGACCAGCCTATTCTGAGATTTTGTGATAACACCAGTGCTATAATTATATCTAAGTATCCAGTGATGCATTCCAAGATGAAACACAGTTTGATAAAGTTCCACTTTCTATGGGAACCAATTATAGAGAAGAAAATCAAGGTAGAGTACA
>JASDQU011375615.1:0-16751 GCA_032191745.1 Picea mariana
ACTTATTACTCAGCCTTACGCTCATTAAAAATTCCAGAAATTTATGCATAAATTTGATAAGATTTCTCACTCCAGTGTTGTGTGAGGTGTGGACTCCCCGCGATCTAGTAGCAGCGTGAGGTGCGGCGGCGACTCCATTAAATAAAAAGGACACGCAGATCTCCTTTTTTTTTTTTTATAAAATTGATTCGCATGGTTTTTTTAGTTTGAAATATAAAGCATGGTCATGGTGCAAATTTAAGGTATGAAGGAATTACTTGAAAGTCGTGGGTGAGTTAAAGGAAGATGCTTAAAAGGTAATTTTCATTAATTAAAAAAGGTAAGTCACGTGGGTGAGTTAAATTTAATATGGTGGAGGATTTTAAATGTAAAAGTGGATTTTTTTAAAGGTGAATTTTTTTTGTTTTATAAAAGATTTTTTAAACCTTTTTATATATTATTAAAAGGTTTATTTTTTTAATTAAAATTTTTATCAATTATTTCTTTACAAAGTTTTCAAAAGGCTTGGGGTTTTATAAGCAGTGGAAATTGGGAGATTTTTTGTGCTAATGGCTAAGATGCGGAGTTCAAAGTTTGAAGTTGAAAAGTTCAGTGGTAAAAACAACTTTGAGCTCTGGAAGCTTAAGATGCACGATCTACTCGTGCAACAAGGCATGGTGAARGCGCTTTTGGGAAAATCAAAGAAACCCGCGWCCATAACAGATGATGACTGAGATGAGATGGATGTGAGAGCACTGAATGCCATAMGCTTGTGTTTGGCCGACGATGTTTTGTTCAATATTRTCTCAGAGAAGATAGCAACCGGTTTGTGGACGAAGTTGGAAAGTCTATATATGACGAAATCCTTGACGAGCAGAATCTAGTTGAAGAGACAACTGTACAGTTTGCGGATGAAAGAAGGTACAAAAGTTGTTGACCATTTAAATACTTTCAATACCCTTATAGTTCAATTGACTAGTATGGAAGTTAAATTCGAAGATGAGGATAAGGCTATTACAATATTGTGTTTGTTGCCTGAGTCTTGGGATAATCTAGTCACCTCTATTAGTTTTAGCTCAACAGAAGTTCTAGATTATGAATCTGTTGTGGGAGCTTTGTTGGTTGAGGAGATGAGGAGAAAATCTAGTAAAGAAACGTCAACTTCAGAGGTGATGCTGATCATAGAAGAATGAGAGAAGTTCTTTCCGATCTAAGTCAAGACACAGAAAGGGTAAAGGAAAATGTTGGCACTATGGAAAAACAAGACATCTCAAGAAAGATTGTTGGAAGAGAAAGGAATCTGAGGAAAACTCTACGAAGGAAGCAAATTTGGTTGTAACAAATTCAGGTATAATTGATCATTTTGTATCCGCTTCTAGTAATTTACAATATCAAAAAGAATGGCAGTTAGATTCAGGTGCCTCACACCACATGTGCTCACATAGAAATTGGTTCTTTTCTTACCAATCTGTTGATGAGGGTGTAGTGTTTATGGGAAATGGTATTCGTTGTAAAACTATTGGGGTTGGCAGTATTAGAATCAGGATGTTTGATGGTATTGTTAGGGAATTAACGGATGTTAGATATGTACCTAAGATTAAATCAAATTTGATTTCATTAGGAGTGTTGGATTCTTGTGGATATAAGTATACAGGTCAAGGTGGAGCTCTCACAGTGTCGAAAGGTAATTTAGTAGTGATGAAGGAAACAAAGGTTGATAACCTTTATAAGTTGGAAGGAACTACCGAAGTAGCATCTGAAGTGACAGATGTATCTTCTTGTTTATGGCAGAAGCATCAAGGTCATAAGAGCAAGAAAGAATTGCAAGTAATAGTAAGTGGTAAAGCATTTCCAGACTTAAAATCTTTGTTTCTGAATTCCTGCTTGTTTTATATCTCTGCAAGTTATGATGATGGTATAAAGGGATGTTGTGTGTCAGATCCTACTTCTCACAAGGTCATCATTGACAGAGATATAGTATGTATGGAATAACCAAAAGGGTTGATTCAAGATTGCAACGGTAAATTTGTTTGCATGCTAGATAATTCATTCTATGGCCAATTGGTACCCAGGAAAATATACAAGAGGTTTGAATCCTTCATAGTGAGTCAGAATTTTTCAAAGGGTAGGAATGACTATACAGTTTATAGTACATTCACATTCTTGATGTTATTTGTTGATGATATTCTCGATGCAAGTCAAAGCATGGATAAAATCAATAAGAAAATGACTCAGGTGAAGAGGACAATTCAGATGAGGGATCAAGGAGAAGCAAAACAAATTAAGGGCATGGAAGTACACAGAGATGATAATGGTAAGATGTGGTTGGAGTTCAGTATGAACATTGTAAAACCATTTTTTACCCCTCTTACTTTCCATTATAAGTTTTCTTCAAGTATAGGGTTTGTCTATAAAGAATAAAAGGTTATGTCTCACGTAACTTCAGTAGGAGGTCTGTTGTATGCGATGAAATGGTTAAGACCGGATGTTTCACATGCTAATGATTTTTTCAGATACGTGACAGATTCAGGTGTTGCAGTGAAATGGGTGCTTCAGCGTTTGAGAAGCACAAATGTCACCTATATTGGTTACTCTAAGATGGTCTCTGATAACTGTAATGTATATTTTACAGGTGTTTTGTATAGGAGGAGACCTATCACTAAATTTGTATCACAACACAGTTGTGGAAGACATGTTGGAGGTGGAGTGACCCCTCAGGAAATCCAAACTCGTGCAAGTCACACAGGAGAGATCATGAAACCAGTTTTATTAGAGAAGCTCCAGTGGTGCTTGGCTTCTCTTGGCTTGTAGAAAAGGTGATGAACAAAAGGGAGGAGCAAGGTATCGGGTTAATTGTTGTCAAGGTGGAGATTGTTGGGATTTGGTGACAACCAATTACCAAGAACAGATTTGGATCCTATTATTATACATTGGTTACAACCAAATAGACCAAGTTAGAATATGGATAGGGATTGCATTTATTATTCATTTTCTTGTAAATGTATATAAATACATGTAAGCTTGTATAGGCAAAATGACTATGAGAGACTAAGTGTATGAGAGACTTGCAAATCTGATGTAATATCCATAATCTGAATAATAAGACAACCAATGCCTATGCTTGGTGGACATAGCCTAACGTTTGGGTGAACCACATGAAATCCCTATGTCTATTATATGTGTGTGATTGTTAATTGTCATTGTGAATTGTGTTTTCCGCATTGACAATTCTAACAACTCATCGTGATATAGATACAATCTACCCATGATCTAATGGATTTTAAGACTTTCTATAAGATACTATATATACTCATGATTGTTCCCATAGACTACAATGTATCAGCATATGCCAATAATGGCACAATATCGTGTTACATCTTGACTACTGGAATGATCTTGTTGTACTTTTTTATATCTCATAATTGCTTAAACAGTTTTGTTACACCTAGAAGGCACTACTGGAACCTGGAACATATTTAAAGTTGTATTGTTGAAATGATTTCATGACACACTAGTGAATGAAATTGTGGATGTCTTGGTTATTGAATTATACCATAAAATATGGAATCTTGTATTGTTGGAATCTCATGTTGTTGAACTTCTAGAACTTTGGTTGTTGTAATTATCTCGTCATGTTTTTCTTCTTGAAATATGGAACTTGATCTACTAAGGTAATCTTTCAATATATTGTTGCTTGAAATTTAGAACTCGAATAGTTGAGTTAATTTCACAATATATTGTTTTCTTGGAATCTGGAATATCCTCAATTGTTGGAGAAACTACACAAAACCCGAAACATCTTCAAATTTATGAATATAACTTTTATATTTCTTTACTAGAGTTTACATTGACTTCTACAGGATTTCAAACAACCTGGAGCATGTATCATTAAATAGGCTTTCAATAATCTTTTAGTATTCTTTATACTATCAATATTTAAGAAAATATTAACAAAATGGTCCTTATTTACGTTAATTTATCCTAATTGGATGTGCCCTATATAATATATGGAATAAGTGATAATGTAAGGTTATTTTTTCAAAAAGGTGAGGAAAAAGATAGACAAGAGGGTTAATTAATGAGTTGGAATGATATCAAAATGGAGAACCAACACCAATACTGGCTACATATCCGACAATGTGACTATATCAAATGGGAATTCTACCAAGAAACTCACCCTATATTTTTTTTCCAAGCCTATCACATATTAAGAAATCCTATATGGGTGGGGAATGAGGAAAATGATGATGAGAGTGTCCATCAACTTCTTACACTTGATCAAGCACTCCCTTTCAAGGAATAAACTGAGGATGATACATTTAATAACTTCATATACAATCCTTATTAATCCCCACAACCAATGTTTCRGTTTTTCAACTATATCATGGATCAATCTGCTCAGGAAAACTATTCATTGGTTAATTTATCCTTTCCATCAGACTTTATACCCATTCCTCTCTATCACATAACAAAATACACCACCAGTAGAGATTAGCCCAGGAAGAACATTGAACATCAATTAATGATCGTGTATTTCTATTTTTTGTCGAGTGATTTGATAAATTTCAGGATTATTTCTCCCAATAGGGGCTTGGCTTTGAAAAATCCCTCCCCCAATTGCTCGTCCTTCAGTACTTCTTGAGGTAGATGGTCCTTTGGATGACAATGCTAGACTTGTCATATGTCTTTGTACTTTCCTAAGGATAATCCTAGGATCTACATTAGTCTCAAGCATGTTTTCTTCTATTTCTATTGCCTTTTTAATTTCTTCATTCAATGTGTTTATTTGTGAAACTCTTATTGCATGGTTCACGTTTGATGGCATTGCAATTTTCTAACATCCAAACATAACATGGGCATCTCAATATTGTTCATCTAAGATCTAATTCAATGTCTTGAAAAATCATAAATTAAAATCCTTGATTCTTTCACCCTTTTGGAGATGAATTTGAGTAAACTAGGTGAGTAAATCATGATATGAAATTGGCTATGCATATTTGGACATGAACATATATTCTATATCATCAAGCATACCAATCAACTGAGATGGGAGATAAATATACCAGTTATCATCTGAGCAATTTCTATTTTTTGTCGAGTGCCTTGAGAAGCTTTAGGATTATTTCTCACATTGGGGGGTTGGCCTTGAAAAATCCATCCCCCAACTACTTGTCCCTTTGTTGGGTATGTGTTATATTCTTTGCATGGTTAGAACTAGTGTCGGTTTTTTTTTGTGGTTATTTGCATCTGTTTTTGGGTTGTTTTCGACACATGGTTTTTGCAAATGGTTTTTCTATTTCCAGTTAAGGAATTAGGGTCATTGACTAATCTAGGTTATTGCATTAGGTTTTTTGAATCTATGGGATCCTATATGTATATTGTGTTGTAAAAAATGTATGAGATGATGAATATAGAAGATGTCGATTTTCCCTGTTTGGGTTTCCAGGGGAAAAATCTTTGTGTAATGTGTGTATTTGCCATTGTATCTTTTATGTTCTTTTATTGAAAATATGTTTGCAATAAATAATTGTACAAGGTTAAAATCTGCATTTGGTATCAGAGAAATTATTGGCTTTATGGGGACGCCTTTGTGGTCAGGGGTTTGGCTCAAGACTATGATAAGCCTTGTTACGATGGGAGATTTGCGGTATTGATTCTTCAGGTGAAAAGAAATGGAGAGCGGTTTGAAAAATAGAGATCGAGAAAATTTAATGGGAAACATTTTGAGATGTGGAAGCTCAATATGGAATATATGTTGGTAGACAAATATCAATGGATCATGGTGGTTCCAGGTACTACACCTATAGGAACATTAGCAGATGACTGGAAAACATTGGATCAGAAGGTGAAGAGCGCAATCTGATTGTGTCTCCCAGATTCAGTATTATTGAATGTGTCAGGGGAAGCTACAACCAAGTTGTTATGGGATAAGTTTGGGGCTTTGTATCAGTCTAAAACCCTGGTAAATGAATTTTTACTGCGGAAGAATCTATAGAACCTGAGGATGAGAGATGGAGACTCGGTGACAAAGCATCTGAACACCGTCAATACTGTGGTAATTTAGTTATTATCTATTGATATTAAAATTTCAGATGAAGATAAGTATATTAGTTTATTGTTCTCTTTATAAGACTCATGGGATAGTATGGTTGTGGCCATAGGTATTAATACAACTACCTTGAGTTTCGATGATGTGGTCTCATCCTTGTTGTCGGAGGAGATGAGACAGAAGATCATGGAATGATAGAGCACAGATGCATTATTTGCAAGAGGACGCTCTTGGGAAAGAAATAGATCTAAGTCCTCAAGTGGGAGATCTAAATCTAAGGGTAGATCTAAATCTCCCAGAAATTTTGTAAAGGTATGTTGGAGATGTGGAAAAGAATGGCACTACAAGAAGTAATGTAGATCCAAAAGCATTGAGAGAGTGAAGGGATCTGAAGGTGCTCCCTCTATAGAATAAATGACCAAAAAGAAAGAAGGAGGGGATGTGTACTTGTATTATTCAAGAACACATGCAGATAATGAGGCATGGTGTGTTGACTCAGGTGCATCCTTTCATATGACTCCCCACAAGGAGTGGTTCTATGAATATGAAAGGTATGATGGAGGTAATTTTTTCCTAAGTGATGAMTCGACAACCAAAATCATAGGAAAACAAAAATTCAAGTTGAGGCTCATAGATGGAATGATTATAACACTGCCTAGTGTTCTACACATCCCATGATTGRCCAGAAAATTTAATTTATGTAAGAAAAATGGATGATGTCAAGGTAAAAATAGTATTTGAAAAAAAAAACCTACAAGATGGTTCGAGGAGTAATGGTGTTGCTGAAGGGAGTTMGGATTGGAACTTTGTATAAGCTGCAATAAAGAACTATTATTTATGGGTGTAATAGTTCCATTGTTCCCGATATTGGAGCAGAAGAAGAAAAAATACTACAGTCTCTGGAGAAAAGGTTATGGTGTGGCATAAAAGACCGGGGCATATCGAAGAGAGGTGTCTTTGACTACTACATGGTAAAGGTATGGTTGAAGGTATGTCTAATTGTTCTCTGGATTTTTATTTCTATGAACATTGTGTATATGGGAAGAAGAATCAGGTAAGATTCCCCTCTAGTGCAACGAGGGTAGAAGGAATTTTATAGCTAGTGCACAGTGATGTGTTTGGACCTGTGTCGGTTCCATCATTAGGAAAATATGTGTACTATGTCGCATTTATAGATGACTTCTTTAGGAATACTTGGATATATTTCCTCGGGAATAAATCTAAAGTCTTTTATAGGTTTAAAGAGTTTAAGGCTCTTGTTGAGAATCAAATAGAGAAAATAATTAAGTTGTTGAGGACAGATAATTGTGGAGAGTTTTGCGGGAATGAATTTGAATGATTCTATAATAAATGTGGTATAGAAAGGAAGAATACTACTCCTTGTACACCTCAGAAAAATGGAGTTGTAGAAAGGATGAACAGGACGCTGATCAAAAAATCAAGGTGCATGCTCAGTGGTGTCAGGTTAGGGAAAGAATTTTGGGCAGAGGCAATGGGTACTGCATGTTACCTGGTCAATTGATCACCCTCATCAACACTGGATGAAAAGACTCCACATGAGGTATGGACTGCTAAGAAACCCTCTCTCACACATCTCAAGGTATTTGGATGTGAGGCCTATGTTCATGTTCCAAAGGAAAACAAGAGTATGCTAGATAAAAAGGTTGAAAAGTGTATATTTATTGGTTATAAAGATGGTCTCAAAGGTTATAATCTTTGGAACCCAGAAACTAAGAAGGTTGTGTGTATCCAAGATGTGGTACTTAGAGAAATGAAATATGTTGTCAAACAGGAAGTCCTACCAAGAACCGTAGAAAATAGAGTTTGAGTCAAAGTATGATGAATCAGACTCTACAGAAGAACGAGAATCGGAAGAAGAATGTCCTAATACTCCAGTATTGAGGAGATCGGTTCGAGAAAAAAGGCTACCGGAAAGGTATACTCCACCTTATTTCCATTCAAATTTTTCTTTGTTTATTACTCATGATGATCCTAGAACTGTTAGGGAGGTAGTGAATTCAGAGGATGAAAAAATATGGAAAAATGTCATGGTTGAAGAAATGGAAGCCTTGGATAAGAATGAGGCTTGGTATCTACTGGAGTTTCTGACTAGAAGAAATCCCATTAGAAGCAAATGGGTATTTGAAAAGAATTTGAATGTAGAAGGAAAAGTGGAGGAATACAAAGCTCGGTTAGTAGTAAAGGGTTATTCCTAGGTTGAGGGAATTGATTTTGGTGATATTTTTTCTCTTGTTGCCAAGTTAACCTCTATTAGATCTTTTTATTTGTTGTTGTTGCATTTGATTTTGAAGTAGAACATATGGATGTGAAGACAACATTCCTACATGGGGATCTGGAAGAAGAAATCTACATGAAGCAGCCATAAGGATTTGTTGTGAAGGGAAAGAAGGCGCTAGTATACAAGATGAAAAATTCCATGTATGGTTTAAAACAATCACCAAGGATGTGGTATCAAAAAATTGATACTTATATGTTGGGACTTGGCTTGAAAAGAAGCAAAGAGGATCATTGTGTATATTTCAAATTAATTGGTGATCATTTGATTTATTTGGTCTTGTATGTGGATGACATGTTGCTGATAAGAAACAACAAGGAGATTATCCAGGATGTGAAAACTCATTTTTCGTCTAAATTTGAAATAAAGGATCTCAGTGTTGCAAATTTCATTTTGGGCATGGAAATTAAAAGATATCGAAAAAAAAAGAAGCTCTCGTTAAATCAGAGAAAATATGTCGAGACAATATTGCATAGGTTTAATATGCAGGAATGTAAACCAGTCAGGGTCCCTATTCTTGTAGGTGTAAAGTTATATGTGGATTAGTGTCCCAAGACATAGGAAGAGAAGGAGTACATGTCTCGTGTTCCATATGTGAGTGCAGTTGGCAGTTTGATGTGTGCAATGGTCTGTACTAGATCAGACATTGCACATGCAGTGGGATTTTTGAGCAGGTATATGTCAAAACCAAAGAAGGAGCATTGGATAGAAGTAAAGAGATTTTTTTAGGTATTTTCCTRGTACTACTAGTTAAGGATTGTGCTAGCAAGGAAGACTAGATTTGGACAGAGTATTATAAATGCATGGTTTTGTGCATGCATATTGGGCTAGAGATCTAGATCGTAGAAGATCTACAAGCGAGTATRTGTTTAACTTGTTTTKAGGAGGAATAAATTGGACGAGAAAAAAACAGTTTGTAGTGGCACTTTCAACTACATAATATTAACACATGGTAGCCACTCATGCAAGCAAGGAAGCAGTATGGTTACAAAGATTGTGTTCGGGTATTGGGTTGGTACAAAAAGTTGTAAGGATAGATTGTGATAGTTAGAGTGTAATTTTTTTGGCAAAGAACCCACCTTATGAATCAAATACAAAGTATATTGATATTCAATACCACTTTGTTAGAGACGTGGTTGAAGAAAAGAAGGTGCTTTTGATGAAGGTGGACACTTTGAAGAATGTTGCAAATTCATTAACAAATTTTGTGAGCACTTAGTAGTTCTCTTGGTGTAGAGGATCTATGGGCATTGTTTCTCTGGATTGTTGATTATTAACCATGTAACCCCTTGTATGAAAATAAAACAACAATTGGGAGAATATTGGGTATGTGTTATATTCTTTGCATGGTTGTGTGTTATATTGGCATTTTTTTGCATTTGTTTTTGGGCGGTTTTTGGCACATGGTTTTCATTGATGGTTTTTCTATTTCCAGTTAAGGAAATAAGGTTGTTGACTAATCCAGTTTATTGGATTAGGGTTTTGGATGCTACAGGATCCTATATGTATATTGTGTTGTAAACAATGTATGAGATGATGAATATAGAAGATTTTGGTTTTCCTGGTTTGGGTTTCTAGGGGAAAAATCTTTGTGTAATGTGTGTATTTTATGTTCTTTTGTTGAAAATATGTTTGCAGTAAATAATTGTGCAAGGTTTAAATCTACATACTTGATATGAAAATACTAAAATTTTCATCTATGTTTTTACTTTCCCAAGGATAATATCAGGATCTACATTAGTCTCAAGCATGTGTTTTTTCATTTTTGTTGCCTTTTTAATTGCTTCATTCAATTTGTTTATTTGTGCAACTCTTATTGCATAGTTCACATTTCATGGCATTGCATTTTTGTAACATCCAAATATAACATGGGAATTTGGACATTGTTCATCTAGGATATGATTCAATGTCTTGAAAAATCATAAATTAAAATCCCTAATTCTTTCACCCATTTAGAGATGAATTTGAGTAAACTAGGTGAATAAAGCATGATATGCAATTGGTTGTTCATATCTATACATGAACATATCTTCTATATCATCAAACAAACCAAGAAACTGAGATGGGAGAGAAATATACAAGTCATAGGTTGGGCCTATCAAAGTTTGAAGGAAAAATTTGACCATCACATCATCATGTTCAATTAAGTGAATATGACATATACTAAGGAACTAATTTACATATGGTCTTTTTTATCCATAATCCAATTTCTTGTAAAAATAGGAAACATTCCTTGAGGGCGAGTAGGCAACAGATTTTTATCCCCTCATAAATTAAGTGGAATATATCTAAATCTCCTTCTTGGATTTGTTTGTCTGTCATTTCCTTCTCTTTCATCGTTTGGAATTTCATTTCTTTGTTCTTCTCGATCAACCATGATTTCTACATTACCAACTTTAGATATTAGATTTTTTGTATGATAAATATCAAGTTTCTTACTCTTACTTCTTGTAAGGGGGCCTTTGTATGATTACATTTTTTAAGAATTCATTGTTGTCTTCTTTGTCTCAAGTATATTGCTACTTCTTATTCTTGAGAAATATATTCCCACATTATTTCAAGTTCTCCATGACTCTTTGTTGTTTTTATGGATAGGTCATACAATTGATGCATAATACTTCTTTGGTATCTGAGTACAACTTGTATTTGAGGTTGGTTGGGAAGAAGTTGAATCATTCAAATTTTTGGTCTACAAAACCAACCCTTTTTTTTTCTTGGTATGGTTCCCAAAAAAATTGATCTAAAAGATGGTTTAAGATATTTAAGATAACATAACAAGGATAAATCTCCCTACTTTTTTAAAGAGGTGGTACTCCTTTATCAACATTTCATAATTTACAAAAAAGGATATAAAATACTTTAAGTTTTCAAAAGATAAATATTCACATGAAAAGGATTCCCAAGAAAGGACCAGGCTCATTCGAAAAAATGAATATTTGCAATATGATACAAAATTGTAAATCATAAGCATAAGGAATTTGAAAATATAACATTTCCATCATAGCATGATCAATATAAGACAGATCATTAGAAAAGATAAGAAACACATACCCCATTCACAAATAACTTGACATGATTACTACATTAAAATCAACAAGATTTTGATGGAAATACATTTGAAACCTCATGTTTTAAAATAAAATTCTGAGAAAACACTAATGTAATGCCCCAAATAATTCTCTATGGATCCTTAAAAAATATACAAATGTTTGTTTTGAAAACAATAATTTCTAAAAATCTTATGAAAAAATAAAATGCATTTCTCCTTCAAGGAGGACTGGGATTGGGCTCTCGCAGGCCAAGAAATTAAAGAAAGACCTAGAAGAAAAAAAAGAGACACGGTCAGGGGTCAAACTTTGGTTTTCACATATTGTGAAACAAGAAAGGTTGGATGACTATCAACTGAGATAAATGAAATAATGTGATTACTTGACTTACGATGATGGATGGATCTCTCTCTCTTCTCTATTTTCTTGTTAGAGTTCTTCTTGTAGATTTTTCGGTTGGAGGTTTTGTGGAGGTTGTAAATAAATTTGGTTGATCTGGATTAGTTATATTTATCAATGTGTTCTTTAATAATAATAATATATACTCTTGCATGGGAGAAATCGTTGTCTCATGTTTAATTATTGCATTGAATAATTCTTTCTCAATATCTCTAATATCAAGACTAAGTTGGTGCAACGTGTCTTCAGCATCTTCATTCTTGTTTACATAGTGAATCATCCACTTTTCTACTTGTTCTTCTAAGTATTCAGTTATATCATTGAACTCATTTTCCCATGAAACTTTTAATGCATCCAAATGTCCTTTTAATTGATCCTTAGAGAGTACAATTGAATCCACTATTAAACATTGGCCCCTTAGCTCCTTTTTCAAATCAAAAAGCTTTAGAAATAAATCACCCCTTTTTATATTTATGTTATCACATTCCTCAAGTAATTATTTTAAACATTCAATCATTTTTAACCATCCAACATTAATCTTCCTTAATCTAATATTTGATGGGATATTGTGTTCTCTCCTTTGCATGCCATTCATATTAGATATTTTGGCAGAGAATGTGCCAACAACATCCTAGTAGAATTTCTCATCATTATCCATGTCCTTTTGGAGATATTATTTGAATTTTGCAAGCCTTGAAGAAAGTATAGTAGAACTAGTACCTAGTTCCCATATCCCAAAGATCAAGGTAATGCACTTTTTTTATATTCTCTCCAATGTACTCTCTAACGGTTTTCAATAATTTTGAGGCACCCCTTATCCTAGAGATAGATTATAGAGTTTCTTATAAAGTATTGAGAGGTTGGGTGGTGGAAATTGGCTCAACGAACAGAGGCTTAGACACTAAGGAATATACAATTCTTTTATTTTTTCTTTCAAGATTTGTTTTCTATTTCAATTTCATTAATTGAGGACTTCAGTGATTCTCCAATTTCTTCATCAAATTGCATGAAAATTGAGGGTTTTACCCCTTGTAGATCAATCTCAGAGTTCCATTTCTCAGAAACATTTTTATTTAACAAATTATTGTGTTATTTCTCTATCTTCCAACAATCTTTGTGCAGCCCAATCAGGCTCTTCTTCTTCTGCATCTACTTCCATATATTCATGTTCAATTACTAGAATTTCCTTCTCTCTCTTTTGAGTTATATATCTTTTAGTTTTGAGTGTTACAGGGGTAGTATGAGTTTTCCCAATGTTTCCTTTTAGAGGGTTTTCATCCCCTTCATCACCAAAATTTTCCTAATGGAATTATCTTGGCCAAGACTTCTTCCCTGGGTTTGGTACTTTGTCGAAGAAATCCTTTGTCACACATTTGGTGAACCGAGATTGGGTTACCACTTCTCATGGTTAGACACTCCTATTTATGTTGGTCATTAGTACTAACCAAGGTGTCAAGATCATCATGAAATTTGTCATGGATGCCTTCCATGGGGTTTTGATTATCCCCGCCTCCTTCTTTAAATTGAGTAGTCTTCAAAAAATATGATCCATAGTTGATTGAAGAAATATGCATTGTAAAAAAATCATTGGGGTCAAATGTTGGGATTTTAGGGACTTCTCTTAGTTTGAAATTATCAAAATGATTATCAAATTCATCCAAATGGGAAATGTTTTTTACAGTGATTTCCCCAATTTTCCAAGGTACTGGAATGAACTACTTTTTTCTCTTCTTGTTAAAAAATTGTGCCCAAAACTTGTATTGTTTACAAACTTCAATAATAAATAATTTATTTGACACATAGAAAGGGAGAAACGATGGTTTCTCCTTGTAGTCATACAGTCTTATGAAACTAAAATTATCCAAGTTTTCTAAAACCCCCTTTCCTACCAAAAAGGCAGTAGCTTCAATAGACAATATCGATGTGGTGGGATCATATACTAGCTTCCTGAAAGTTGATAGGAAAACATTTTGAACTTCATAAAAATTATATGGAGCTTTGTGTTTCCATAATATTGGATACTAAAATTGCATTGGGTCTTTGCCAAAATCAACTCTCCTTGTGCAAGGCAAGTATTAAAATATATGACAATATGATATTGTGAAAATCAAGTAGGAACTCATGAAGAATTTCTTAATTTTCTGAAAATTTACAAGATGAAAAAAAACTTCGCTTGAAATAATTCGATCCCAATCAAATAAAAATATCTCATGGATAGAGATATGCAATACATACAGTACCTATATTGGGACAGTAGCCATATATTCCTACCTAATAATTTTGGTGAACAACTAGGAAAAATTTTTATAGGGGTATTTCAAAGAACATACCTCTATATGCATGGAATTCTCAAAATAGTCCAACGGCTTCAAAAGACAATTGTCCAAGATTTTTGTCCCTCTGTGATTTGCCTTTAAAAAGGAATTTTCTTCTTAACTTTTAAATTTTTTAGTATGCTAGGGGAGCCTAAGAATCCCTCTAAATATTGTGGGCACTAGAGAAATATAAGTCTTCCCTTGCAATTGAATAATCTTGTTTTCGATGTTGAAGTTGTCAACACGCCAAAGAATGAGCTCCTTAAAATATGATACTTCTCGCATACAACTTGCCAAGTCTATTCCAGAAGCCCAATCTTTTTTTCATTCTTTTCTTCAAGAGGGATTTTTGTATACCATTTAAATGCCTCATACCATTGAAAAGCGTGGTCTTCATGTCCTAATGTATTTACAGTGTTGCCATAATAGAGCTCTTTTCTTTTATTGGTCATATTTGGAAAAGACTTATTAGAATGAAAAGGTGGTGGTTTTGTCATAAGAAGAGTTTATAATGAGGATTTTAATTCATTTACTAAATTCTCCATGTACATACTTAATATCACATGTTGTATCTCTAAGTTCAAAGTTGTTTACTGTGTGATTTGATTTGTCTTTAATTCAAGAAAWTTAGAAGAAATGTCTCATTAAATGATTTTAATTCACCTCATGGGTCCRTCAATCTGGCAGTACGATCATAAATGTTCTTGGGAAATGGGATTTTGCATTGAGATGTATGGAAAATGTTTAAGTATGAAGGTGAAAAATGAGTAAAGGGGAGTGCAAAATTATTATTGCGAGACTGCAGGATTTTGGGATGTGGACCATGGAAGGGAATATGTAGGGGATTTATTCATCTGCAAATTTAAAATATACCAAGTAAAATAAATATCCAATTGTATGTTGCAGGTGAAAATGGGTCATTTTGGAGTGAGTGGAATGTGGGTTTGCGAGGTTGCGGTTTTTTTAGAACATCGTTTACCCCCGCAAACAAGAAAAAGGCTAAGTATGGAGAAAGAAAATAGAAAATGGTTAACTTTTACATTTAGAGACTTGTGGATTTGTGGGTTTAGGGTGTTATGGGCATGGGGGATTCACTTGTATGATTAATATCTTATCACGTTCATTCTTAAAGGGGGTTTTAAAATTGTGAAAAATAGGGTCAATATATTGTAGGTATTGGGGTGGTTGTGCAAGGTACGGGGGGATTTATAGGTATTGGGGGTTATAAAAATGGGAATCTAGTAAAAATAGGTTCTTTTTATTGAAAACATGTATTGGGAGGGGGGTTCAACAAAAGGATTTTGTGAGGCATTTTTTCAATACTTAGTGAAATTACGGGTATTCTTTAATATTCCATGAATGCATATGCTATGTCACTGGTCACTAAGTGGAGACCTCATGGTTATGGATAAGGTTAAAAAAACCTACAAAATAAAAGAAGATAAAAATGGCTAAGTGTAGGATATACAAGAAAGGGAAATATGACATAAAAAGACTAAAACTTTGATGACAAAAAAAGTGATCAACAAAAGGCACGAGGGAATCTTGGTGATAAAGTTCAGATTGTTGATGAAGTTATTAAATTCTTGAATAACAAAACTCAAAGTGATTTGGAAGTTTTGGGAATCAAATACAGAAATGCATTCACTCTAAAGACAAGCATAGTTCGTACTAAACATAGTTGGATAATGGTAGCTCAACATAAATGTAATATTGTGCTTCAATTTTGTCAAGAATTTGGAGGTAAATTTTCATAATAATTTGAACTTGGACTTCCACCCCCATGGAACCAAGACAAATGGTTTTATAGTGTTCAAATATATGAAGGGTATGTTGATGATGAAAGGAAAAATCATGAAAATTTTARTRATGTTAGTGGTCCAATCAAAGGTACACTTATTTATGAACGATTAATAAAATACTTCACGTTACTCTACACTATTGYYCATATACAAMAAAATATGCCTTCAACATCATATAATATTCATACAGAGATGGATATTGCAACAAGAATAATGTTTGATTTCAAGATACCAGAAGGGACTGAATGGAAACAAATCACTAAATTAAGGAATAAATTTATATCATTAGCTTCCACATCAACACCAACAACCACACCATCACCTACATCCACGTCAACAGCAACACCTTAGAAAAACAAAAAGAAGAACGCATAGCAATGGCTTACATATCCCAATACCCTAACTACTTTAAGCATAAAAATAGGAGGAATTACAGTTTTCTAAAAGATTTGGGTTTCCACCTTCCCACTCTTGTCTAAATTTGGAAACCATTACAAAAATAGTTGGGAGAAAGGAGATAAAGGGAATAATGTGATATTGAAGTGGGTATCATTTTCAAACTCAAAAGGACCTTACTTCCAGTAGTCGACTCGGTCATTTAAAGCTTGAAATTTTTTCTAAGTCACACTTATTTTCATTTTATCAGAGGATTCAACCCATTTTTATCAGCATATGCAATTCTTATTCTTTTTATTCATAGAAAATTTTAGACTTTGAAGCGATGAAGCTTTCTAAGATTTATTCTCAAAAGTTTTGTCTTTGTAATTGTTTCAAAAATTTTAATACAGCAAAAATCCTTGTAAATTGTCAACTTGTTGGCCTTGCAATTTTGACTATTAGTATTTTATAATTATACTTTAATTT
>JASDQU011375615.1:18807-35418 GCA_032191745.1 Picea mariana
CCCATGGCATAACACCATTGAATGACACTCAAAGTAGTCATTGGTGGTCGAGTTGAAATCCTCTAAATCCGATGTGGGCTCTGAATATGAGTCAGAACCATAAAAAGGGATATTCATCATTGATGCAAAACCCAATGCCATTGTTGCTACCACCAATGTCCATCCCGGTGAACCTGATGAACCAGAGGAAGGTGAGTACTTCTTTCATTCATAGATGTGGGTGAAGGGTACTCTGTTTCACTTCATCATTGATAGTGGTAGCCAGAACAACCTCATCTCAGTGGAGGTCGTCAATTGGTTGGATTTTTCATCCACACCACACCCACAACCATACACCATCGATTGGCTCTGCCAAGGGAGTGATCTTCGTGTTAACCAACAGTTCCACCTGATCTACAGCATCAAGCCCTTCAAAGATGAGGCATTTTGTGATGTTCTTTTGGGCCAACCGTATTTATGGAAACTTCAAGTTATATATGAGTCTAGGCCTCATAGTGTTATTATTACTTTGGACATGAAATTGTACAGGATACCCGAGGTAGTCCCACTTACTACAATTTCCTTGATCTCTGCCAAGCAATGCAGGAAGGTCATCTCTCAGATCGGGAAGTTTGTCTTCTTCATGATTTGTGCTCAAAGTGAGCGAAAGGTTACAGCCACATCTATGGCCTTCGCGGAAAGTCTCTCCATGTAGAAAAATCAAGTGGATAAGGTCATGGAAGAGTACAAATACATCTTCTCATCATCCATTGGGGTACCTCTGCACTGTCAGGTCAAGCACTCAATCGATCTGACCCCCGACGCATCGCTACCCAATGAACCAATATATCATCATTCTCTATCATAAAATGAGGAAATCAAGCGCCAAATCCAAGAGATACTTGAAAATGGGCATATTCAACCAATCTCATCACCTTGTGGAAGCCCAATCAAGCTTGTGCAGAAAAAAGATGAGACATGGCAACTCTGCATTGATTATTGAACCCTAAATAAAATCATAGTCAGGAACCGGTACCCAATTCCTCGAATTGACGATCTCCTTGAACCTATCAATGGGGACAAATAATTCAGTAAGATTGATTTGAAGTCCGGAAACCACCAAGTCCTAATAAGGTAGACCGATGTATGGAAGATTGCCTTCAAGTCCAAAGAAGGTATTTTTGAATGGTTGGTCATGCCCTTTGGCTTAAAAAATGGCCCAACAACTTTCATGAGGATGTTGGATGATATATTGTGTCCTTTCACCAATTATTTTATGGTGGTGTATTTGGATGACATCTTCATCTTCATCAAAAGTTGGGCGAAGCACTTGCAGCATATTCAATAGGTTCTGCACACTCTGTGGCAACACAAGCTATATGAAAATTTGGAAAAATGCTCCTTTGACATGAATAGGATCTAGTACCTAGGATACATTGTTTATGATCATGGGGTGCATGTCGATCCAACAAAGATCTAGGTCATTCATGACTGGCCATCCCTGACCACACTCACTAAGATTTAGATCTTCTTAGGCCTTGCCAATTTCTATCGTGGGTTCGTGTTAGGATTCTCCCACATTGCATGGGCCCTTATCCAAGTGACCAGGGGTGGTGGAAACAAAAATTTTGTATGGGGCCAGTCACAACAGAAAGTGTTAGATGATTTGAAGAAGCGCTTGTGCTCAGCCTCGGTGCTCTCATTACCTGACCTGCAACAGCCTTTTGATATTGAGACAGATGCTTCAGACTACAATTGGCTGGCAGGACACTTCGACGTAGAAAATATAGTGGCAGTGTTGCAACAACATTTCTATTGGTCAAAACTTCGACAGGATTTCAGAAAGTGTATCAGGTCCTACATGGCCTGTGCCATTACCAAACCGGCCATTAAGAAACAAGGCATGTACACCCCTCGGCCTACTCCCGACGGGCCCTAGGAATCCATATTGATGGAATACATTTCAGGCCTTCCTTCAACCAAGCAGGGAAATGACTACGTTCTTGTGGTTGCTGATCGATTTCCAAGATGGAGATTATGGCCTCTTGCAAAAAGAGCATAACCATGGAGGCCAATGTCAAGCTCTTCTTCGAACGAGTGTGTGTACATTTTTGGATACCACAAACCATCATCTCATATTGGGATAGTTGGTTCCTCAGCACATTTTGTTTGAGCCTCTAGTCACGACTGGACACAAATCTCACAAAATCCATGGCCTTCCACCCCCAATTGGATGGCCAAATAGAGGTTGTCAATAGAATGATCGTGTATATCTTGCACATGTACAATTCCAAGCATATGTGCACATGGGATGGGATTCTTCTCTATGTTCAGCACAATTACAATAGAACCATACATAGATCCATCGAACACATCCCCTTTTAGGTGGGGTTCAGATTTCAACCATTGGGTCCCATGGATGTTGCACTACCCCTTGCGTCCCCACAGGCATAATCATCTCATACTCAAACCTAAGTCGACAAATCCACCCAATTCATTGAACGAATCCAGCACATCTGCCAATGAGTTCAAGATATTTTGGAGAAGTCAAATGCCAAGTACAAATAGCGCCATGATCAACACCAGGTACCCCACAAGTTTAAGGTGGGAGATAAAGTTTAGTTGCATTTGCAGAAAGAATGTCTTACAGGACCCCATAATAAGCTTTGTCCACTCTGCTATGGAAATTACACCATCATCAAGGCTATGGGTGAAAATGCTTTTGAGCTCATCATTCCCCCCTTCCTTGGCTTGCACCACGTGTTTAATGTGTACCTCCTTTGGCCATACTTTCCACCATTATTGGACACCTCAGAGATAGCAGAACAATTGACATTGACAGAGCTCAACCCTGACTGCATGGAACAATCATCCACTGATCAGATCATGGACACACAGGTCAAGGATACTTACCAACGTAAGCTTCATATTTATCGTGTTTTCAAAGCAGGGCAACCCCTGAACCAAGGCAAGTGGCTCACCTAGGGCCAAATTTAGTAGAAATTTCCTCATCTGATGGGGAGACTCAATGCAATGGAGACAATTGATTCCTAAGGGGGAGGATTGATCCAAGTGGATATCGATGGTCACCCACCTCTTCCAACTAGATCACATACAATTTTCATCTTGGCACTTTGTTTCTAGATTTTCGGGTCCTAAACGTTTGGGGTCATTTTAAGGCCCTAAAAAACATTTTTTGGGCTCGCCACAGTCACACAATAGGCAAATTCAAAATGTGACAGAAAAATTTGTATTCCTCGGATAGATCTTTCCAACGGGCTATCATGCGCCTAAAACAGAGATCATATGTAAAAGTTACGACCCCGAGAAGTTGATATACCAACTTACTCCATCGGGGCCCACAGGAATTTTGGCACTTCATCTCCTAGGATTAGGTTTTTGGATGTCTAAGGTTTTTTTATTTCTTCTTGAAGCTAAAAATGCCTAGAGTCCTCATTGTAATGTGGTCAAACAAATACGCGTAGCCACCACCATTCGAGCAAGATTGTTTCATTCTACATTTTACAGTTTCAACATATTTCTTTATTGAATAGAAGTTAGGTTTCACTGTATCTTTGTTATTGTTATATGTATATTTGTGTTAATGTTATATATCTATATTTCATTTCATTCTCCTCATAAATCCAGATCATTTCTATTTTAGTTTTACTATCATCTTTGAATTTGGTTAAACATGAATATAATGTCCTTTGTCGATGTGGATGCATGTATGTATTAACTATTTTTCAAGAACTTTTATTTTTTATTTTCATTAATTGATTGTTTCAAGTCTTTCATTTGAAATCACTCAAACTTTATTCAATTTAATTGAATAAAAACTCAAAATAAAAAACAACACTTTTGAGAGTTACCCCCTCTATTACTAGAATTTCTCAGCTAACCTAAAATAGGGAGGACATTTTCCTCCATAGGGTGCCTTGGCCTTGTTCTTTCACAAGAACAACCTGAGGAACAACACAATCACCATTATCTTCTCATTTGTCGATATCACTACAATGTCACTCTAAGGATTGACACAACAAAATATCAATAAGGCTTTCCTCAAACTTTGTTGACATTAGCATTTCTACCACATTATTGCATCATGAATCATATACACATAAAAGAACTCAAGCATCTTCATGCATATTTATCATTTATCTAATTGAGTGTGTAAATGTATGGGTTTCTAGAATGAATCATTGCATTGTCAATTTCAACTCAATGTCATTAAGATACACCACCTTTTCATTTACACATATCTTCCTAGAAAACCACTTAATGCATGCATGTAGGTTGATGATCATTCCTTCACGCAATGGCTTTCATACCCATCATTTTCGTAAGCTTATATTTTCATATATCGTGTGATGATGTGATCATTCTTTCTCAAACTCATGACAAGGTTTTGAAATTTCCTATAATAATTTAGAGTTCTTTAAGCAAATCAGTAAAATATATGACTTGAAGAAAGTAAAAGAGGCAAAGAATAAAAGAAACACTACCCTGCGATTCATTTTAACATGAAACTAATGTGACTATATGAGAATGTGCAGCTTCCCATTCAATTATTTAAACAACTACCTACAATTTTCAACTACACAAAATATAACAAGGTCATGGGAGAGAAAAATTCTACTCAATGAAGCTCATTAAAAATTTTAAAATTTTGGGGCTAATTGAGGCTCAATAATACCCATAATTAAGAAACCCAAAATGAATTTGGGTCATTAATAAGGACTCAAAACGGTATATCCTAACAAATTGTGGGCCAGATAAAGGTATTGAAGCATTGGACAAAACCCAAAGAACGGTCTAATGCTCCAAAGGATCTAACAAACCCAACCTAGTGACCAAGAACCAAATACAATAGCATATGCAAATAGGGAGAAGCCTACCTAATCACCGTACATCTCAACAAGTAATGTATCTAGAACAAAATATCATTCATAATGAAGGCTGAGAAGTAATTAGTCATCATAAGGTGGGTCATGCATGAACATAGTACAAAAATAAGCCACACCATGGCTCTTATAGTGGGTAGACATATGTGAGTATGAAAGTATGAAATGAATATGTTACAAGGTTAAAATAGGGAATTCTGTAATGATTACATGTTTTTAATAATATAATAAATGATGTGTTTTTAGTATCTCTTCTATAGAGATAAATACATCTTAATCGGTCATGAGATGAAAGATCACATGACCCTTCCTAATTAATTGTTGTTATTATTGTTTAATGTATTATTAATATATAATGTTGATTTATATACATTACATTTAAAATATTTTGTGGATGAGGTTGTAATAAATCATCTTAACTGAATTATCATTTTTTTGAAAAAACGTTGGAAAGAAAACTAGATGCATATTCAAAGAAGAGTTCAAATTGATGACAAAATCAAGTGTATGCCAATTTATCGAAATGTTCATTTATATAAATAAATATTATATATCTTATATTTATTATTAATGGAGAAGTATAATATGCAATTCTAGATAAAAGTGAAATCATTTCTTTTTTCYAAGTCTTCACAATMTCATAGAGCTTCAATATTTCATGGCTTGGATCATTTTTATCATAAGCTTTTTGTAGCATATTCTAAAATTTATTACCTGCACATGAATTGGAAAAACAACATAATCCTCACATTGCTAGGATATTTATACATAAACAAGATCTTTATATACTCAATAATCAATAAACAATTGTGTTCTCTATATGGTTTTGCAYTATTAAATTTGAACTACTTTTTGAGATAAAACTAGCACATTTGCATCAGTAGAAAATGGTGAATKTTGATAGGGATCATCATCCATATAGACATATCGCATATGTTAATTATACATTTCTCATCCGCCAAATGGGTGGGGAAGGGACRCGGTAAATCTAGTCTGAAATTATAGACAGAACTAATTCCACATGACCAGTGCAGTGGAACCGAGCCCTACTATCATTCCAGAATKAAAGTGATCTCAYTGATCTTTCTTTATTGGGTAAATACAAGTGAAAGGTGTGCCCAAGAAGAAGTATTATTGTTGGCCTCTCTGGCTTGGCTAGATGGGCAGTCTTATGCATGTCTATCTGGCAGTTGGGGTGGCATTTTAAGTCCCGGAAACATTACTCCTATAGGGACGGGTTTAATTCCATAATTAACCGTCAAATAGCTAAAGTATTGGATGATGGAGATTAAAATAAGACGTGTTGGTTGTGGATCCCAATTATCTTCCTGATTTAGAGGTATTTGTTTTCAGTCATGTATTTACCCCATGAAGATTGTACACCTTGAAAGACTGTACACCCTTCCACGTGGGGGGGTTGCAAGGGGGATTTCCCCCCCTATGGCGTCCAGGGGCCAACAAGCCCCCAGCAGGGGTTCGGGGGCGAAGCCCCCAAAGGAAAAATCACCTTGTAAATTTATATTATAATTCCATGGTCAATATTAATCATTCATCAATAAGTCACAAATCTGATGGTAGAGATTATGTTAGGGTTTTTTTCCCGAGAAGGAAACCCTCTTTTATGAGGGAGTTGTATTATGGTTGTGTATTATTGTGAATATTGTATTCTGAGAGAGGAGACTATGAGAGAAAAAAGAGGAAGTTACAGTAGGTGTGTTGTAGGTTGTATCCCTTCATTTTGTTGGATAATAAAAAGGAAGGACCTAGCGATTTCTCTGGTGGACGTATCCCACACTGGGTGAACCATGTATATATGTGTCTCTATTGTATTGTGTATCTTTTATGTTTTATTTCCACATTTGTTTTATTTTATTGCTTCACAATCCTGTTTTTTTAACAACATGACTATTAGATGTATCCCCACCATCCAATATTGCTCCCTTCATCCTATTTCCAAAATAAGAACATCTATAAGTGTAAATATATGCATCCCACTATGCCTTAGAAATTCTCCTCGAGAATAATGGCAATACCATTGAATACTATTGACAATATAAAAAAAAAAAAGAGTTCAAACACAAAAAGAGTTCAAACACAAGGCACACCACAAAGTGAAACCATTCAGATATGGGTTATACATAATAATTCAACAAATTTCAAATCATTCTTTCCAACTTACCTTTTATCTCAAATACATATTCAATCTATGGTCAATGTCATTTCTCTTAAGAATTTTAAGGTGGATTTTCTAGTCAATCGCCTAAAGGATATTATTCCAAACTCTTAGCCACTAATTGAAGCCAATCAATGTGTTTCACACAAAAACACACACTTCTATTCAAGTCTCTAGCATATATTATATTGTTTCAATTTTCTCATGAATTTAATTCATCATCAAATGCATCAAGATTTTCCTAACTTCTTGATCACATTGTAAACCAATGATTTTTGGTGTGGGCACAAATACTGAGGACATAGTCTTAACACCTTGATGCTCAAACTTATTAATTTAAGTTTAATGTGTAAATATTTAGGAGAATTAAATAGTCATTTATTATTTCATCTAAAGGTGCTTCTAAAACCCAATATGGGGTACACATTGTAATATGGGTAATGCTAACATCACCATATGTCATCTTGAAAAAAATTATAATAATTATACCAAATAATATTAAAAATACTATATTACTAGGATAATGGCATGGCTTGAATCGGTTAATCAATGACATGGTTTCCAATCCTAATGCCACCATGTCTGATGAAGAATGTCTAAATTGTCTAAAGAAATTTGAATAAACTCCAAAACAACTTTCTACCTTGTAGAAGGGACCCAAGAGGAATCACATGAAGAAGTTTCCAGTAGATTTTGTAAGAAATGAGAAGAAATATGAACCCAATCTCACCATACCTATGTGTGCTAGAGTTCCATTGTATCATCAATGGAACTACAGCTAGGGCCATTCCTTCAAATATGTTATAGAAGCCACCCAGACAATCAAAATCAAGGATATCAATGGGATTAGTATCATGAAATGGAATCTCTAGGGGCATTCTCTATACTTTTATATTCAATAAGGTTACAAAAAATTCCATGATCAATATCCTCTCACCCAAAATAGGATAAATCATGGATTGTCCATCCAAGAGAGCTATGATTTGTAAGTTTAATGGGTTATGGGCCTCAACTAATATGCTCATTGAATGGATCAAATATATCTAGAACAACAAACTCTAGGCCATATTCTTTGATTTAGGGTATTTCATGTTGTCTTATTCTCAAGAAAATATGAGAAGGAAAGGATTTTGAAAAAAGGGCCTTGGTTATGAGGAACGTAAGAATGATGACAACCTCTTTAATTGCAGTATGAGTAAGACTCTTAAACTTTCCCATACATTTTTGGGAGGATAAGGTTCTAATATAGATTAAGAACATTCTAGGAAAGATTTGTTTTCATGATTGTAGCAAAGATAAAGAAGGTATATTCTCCTTTGTTGGAATCTATATAAAACTAGACCTATCACCTAAGAAAGGACTTCCTAATAGAATTATTCTATAATGGGAAGGAACGAAGTAGACTCGAAAACTATTATAGAAGGAATTGTATTTCGATGTCAAATTTTCAAAGAGATAGGTCATCAAATGGCTTCTTGTGCAAACAACATAAAAATATTAGGAAACCTCTCAATAGAAAAGGAAATCAACCATCCTTTAAGAGAGACCATGGTCTCCTCAAACAATTTCTAATGTATCAAAAATAAGCTAAGGAGGCATCAATGGAAGGGAGGATAGGAAATTGTCACATCTTGAGTGGCCCAGGTATTGAATTTTCCTCACAATGAAAAGGTAATGCATGCTCATGTATATATTCGTCCTTATATGTGGAGATCTCATACCCCAAGGGAGTTTTTTTGAGAACCTACCTAAAGGGAAGAAACACAAGAAGGTTGATACAAAAATAGAGTGAAACAAAAATCCCAAAAATTAGAGACCAATCCTAGCAAAATAAGCTTGGAAAGGGAAAGCTCTAGGAAGACTAAGTGTGACAAGGACTTTGTGTAGAAATTGAAGGAATATCTAAGATAAAATGCACTCTAATCCAAGGAAAAATACTAAAATTCTTAGAAAATAAAGTCCAAAATAAAAATAAAAAAATATCATTTTTGAGTTCATAGAATTTATCATGTATTTTTTTTAAATTCTACAATTTTTTTGGATCTACCCATACACTTTAGAGAATGAAAGAAACATAAGAAAAAAAAAACTATATGTTTGGTCAATCCCTTCCCTCTTTTTGAGAGCAGAGTTATCTTCGAATGTAGAGGCTCCCTTCATCTATTGTACCTACCAAAGTATGTCCCACCTCTGTACTATTGTACCTACCAAAGTATGTCACACCTCTGTACTATTTACAATTGTACCTACTAAAGTATGTCCCACCTTTGTACTATTCACAGTACAGATTTGACTCAGACTTTTTTAATCAATACAAACTTAATTGTTTCAATTTTTTTTAAATATATATATATATATATATATATATATATATATATATATATATATATATATATAAGAAATACATGATATTTATACATAATATAAAACTGCTATATAGAAATATAAAGAGATACCAAATTTATACACAAATAGGAATATTACTATGTAAAGAGAGATGTTATATATGAAATTTACATAGAAATGTTGTTAGGATGCAAATACTATTAAATTAAAACAATAATGAAATTGTATTTTTACATATCTATACATAATTTTTGAGTTGTGGAAATGCAAGATTCTTCTTAAACTAAAAAAAAAATTACACTCAAGGTATTTGATCTGTAACTTATCCAAGGTTAATATCAAATATCACTCATGATCATACACTTTAGTTTTGATTACTAATTAATACTAATGACGCGTGTTTTCATGCACAATATTACACCACATTAATTGACATTAAAATTATAAACAATAAATATTAAAATTATATATATATAGACATAAACACAAATTTTATTTTCCAAATCTTCTATGTCTTGTGTATTTATGCTTCTACAATAAACTCGAATTTTATTTTCTAAATAATTTATGTCTTATATGCCAGTGCTTCTACATTTGACATTTTTATGTCATAACTCTTAGCAATGCTACATTCTAATACATTGTTAAAAAAACCAAAAAAACCCACTTGGTGCACAAGCAAGGATTTATTGTATAAACACTAAATTAAAGAATGAAACCCAAAGAAAGGAATGAAACAATAAGAATTATTATTTTTTGTTGGGGAGTGCATTTCTTTTGGTACAAAGATAAAGTTTATAAAATACTAATCTATAGAATTTTGTTGTGTTTCTCTTATATATATATATATATATGGAAAAAGTATACAATCATTTCTTCCAACTATCTGAGTTAAATCCAATTGACAATGGAAAAAGTATGTCAGAGATGTAGGTAGGGTATATACAAGAGTGGGGTCTCATACATCAATTTGATATAAATTAAAGAAGTGTACATCTAAAATCACTAAAGTCTTGATGACTTAAAAAATTAAGAAAGTTATTATAGTTATATATGTTAAAAAAAATAAAACAAAACCAAATAATGATATGTAATATGAAAAACTCCACCCACACATATAAAATATAAAATAGATAAATATAAATATATATTACTTTTCCATTATTATATTTATATGAAAGGGAGGGGGGAAAATAATAATCAAAACAAAACCACGAGGATACCACGTTTTAAAACATATTAAGGATGGTGACATTTTAAGGTCGAGATGATGGTATCTTTATTTTTCAAGCTATGTGGAAAGCATAGTTGTCCTGCAAAATTACTCTTAAAGGACTCTTAAAGGGTTAGGGTTTGAAATTATGAAGTTTTTGTTATGTTATCAACGATATAGATTGATTGTAACCATTTTCATGCCAGGAAGGATTCGTCTTTGTTTGAGACTTTATTGTCATTGTTTACCAACATAGAAAACATATTCTTGTCCCTTTGGATCACATGTATCCACACTTTGTTTATAATTTGGAACATATCCACTTTATCTGCACACTTCATACTTCATATCAGGAATCCTTTTTTTTCAAATAAAAAACAAAATGAGGATAAACCAAGACAGTGATTATCCCTGAACAGTTTTGCTCATGAACTGACAACAGCGGGAAGAATGGTCTCTGGTTCTCGAAAGCCCTCATATGAGGAATCTATGTTTTTCAAATAAAAAACAAAATGAAGATAAACCACTACGGTGATTATCCCTGAACAGTTTTGTTCATGAACTGACAACTGCAGGAAGAATGGTCTTTGATTCTCGAAAGACCAATCCCTAAAACTTTGCTCTCATATAAATGAATGATTGGATAAGCAGTCAAACTTCACAGTACATACAAATGGGAATCAAATCAAACAATCTCATTCATGTTTCAGTCATGGAGATATGGCCTTCCACTTGGGCTGCTTCAAATCAGAAAGACCATTCATGGAAGCGGTCGTCCTTAAAACCGACCATCTCAACAATCCGTCCCACTCGAATGTTATTTCATATTTCATAGAATCCAAGACAGTGAATGTGCATTCAACCCTATGGACAACCTACGCTTGCTATAGTAGCAAGTTATGTTTGGTCCTGAAGAAAACATGATGGCCGAATCTCCTTATTGTTGATGAAATCGACGTACTCAGGAACGTTACTGTTTGAAGTTCATGTTGGTGCACGTTCTGTGTGGGGCTCATACTGATATCGTTCCATGAATGCAGACCGAAGCCATCTTTTTTGAGTTCCTGTTAATCCCAAAACAGTGACTCCGGATCTCTTTCGGTGCCCACTCGTATCACAGAAGCATGCCCAACAGTATTTTCCCGAATATTGGTTCAATTACATGATCTCCTTCGTTCAAAATGCAATAATGTGATGGATTTAGGTTTTTCAGAGCAAGTGAGCAATCTATACGGAGCCGACTTATCGTTCTCTTCCTGTTTTCTTAATGGGGTTTTCTTAATGGGTATAATATATGTGAGCAGCTCATATTTATTATATGTGAGCAGCTCACATATAATAATAATATATGTGTACATAAAATGTTTTTTTAATAAATTTTGATATGGAAGATGCTATTGTAGTTTGTTGTTTTTTTTTTCAAAGTAATTGTCTTGAAGGTAACTTTCCAATACATATAAGCACAAAGCTATTTTAAGATACTTATTACTTATTATTAGTTTTATTGGTGTCATTATGGGAATTGATATGAAAGATGCTATTGTAGTTTGTTGTTTTTTTTCTTCAAAGTAGTTGTCTTGATGGTAACTTTCCAATACATATAAGCACAAAGCTATTTCAAAAAACTTATTACTTATTATTAGCTTTATTCGTGTCATTATGAGAATTGAACCCTAGTAGGGATCACAATCGTTTAAACTAAATCCAATTTATCATTATGAGTTGTTCTTGGATCTTAGTGTATTGAATTTATATTTGAAAAAAAAAAATATTTTAAGGAAAGTTTTAAGATAAATTAAATAAAAAAATATTTTAATTGAAAAATAATAATAATAAACTATCTTAATTAAAATATACTAAAAAATAAATTAAAGTATAAATCATATATAAAGAAAAAATAAATTAAATTATAAATCATTTATGAAGAAAAAATAAATTAAATTATAAATCATTTATGATTTATCACTTAGATAAGATATATTAAGAAAAATAAATTAAAGTATAAATCATTTATTAAGAAAAATAAATTAAAATATAAATCAATTATGAAGAAAAATAAATTAAATTATAAATCATTTCACTTGGATTTATTATTTTTAAAGTATTTTATTTAAATTATAGATTTTTTTAATTTTTTTTTAATTTAATTTATTTAGTATATACATGTAATCATTAAAAATATATAATAAAAAAATATTAAAAAAATTTATTTTTATCATTGTTTCTACTTACTTAGATTTTCATTTTTAATGGAAATATTTTTAATATTAAAAAAATTATTTTTATCCTTGTTTCTACTTATTTAGATTTTCATTTTCAATGGAAATGGATTTATGTTGATTGTTATTATCATGGACTTTCCAACCACACTATGAAAATTGGGTTTGATAGCTCCATTTCTTTATTCTTTACAATAGTTGGTTGATAACATGCAATACATCAATATCAATGAAAATGAAAGATTAAAAAGAAATGGATTTATGCTCATTGTTGCTATCATGGACCTCCCAACCATACCATGAAAATGGTTGGTTGATAAGATGCAATATATCAATGAAAATGAAAATTAAAAATTAAAAAGAAATGGATTTATGCTCATTCTTTCTATCATGGACCTCCCAACCATACCATGAAAATTGAGTTTAATAACACCATTTCTTTAAGACACAAAAATAGTTTATTGTTAATTGTTTATTTTTAACAATGGTTGATAAGATGTTATACATCAATATTCATGAAAATTAAAGAGACTAAAAATAAAATTATGTGTGTGTGTCATATGAGAGATTAAAAAGGATAAAGAAAATTTCAATGTGGAATGAAATCCTTAAAATAAGGAGATATTATAGTTATGTAGTCTTACTACATGAATAGTATGTTATTGTTGTAGTAATACTGGTAATTATGATGAAAAGTGTATTCATAATAAACAGTGAAAGAGGCTCACAAGGTTTTACATGAAATTGGTTGTAATGTTAGTATTAAAGGTGAGGGAGGATGTTATCTTATTAACTAGAGAGCTTGTATTTCATTGTCAATTTGTTCATTACCAAAGTTATACAATGAAATGCTTTATGAATGTATCACGTGAGCAAGTAGACATGCACCCCAAAAACCAACCCAAATTGGCAAGGCTATGTTATGATATCCTATGAATGAATACAATATTAAAATTGTGTCCAACCAAATGTGAAACAAGTTATGAAGAAGTTGATGGTCAAAGGATGTGATTTGTAGTGTATGATTTTTGGACTTCTTATTGACTATACACTTATCCCAATAGATATATATTCATGGGGATTATGGTGTAATAGCCATACACAACCACAATTTGATGACACCAAAATCATCATATCCATCATAGTGATGGATCATAGTGTTCTAAATCCCCTCCTTTCGAGCCCTTTACGATGGTCTAGATGTGTGAATGTGATTTTCATTTGATGTCTCATGCCATGGTGGGGAATCCTTTTACTTATGTCTTTCCTTGGTCACATGTTTGGGTATGAAATGTGTGTTTTCCAACCCATTTGGATACCTCTCCTGCTAGATATGATTTCTCTTGGGCCTAGTTGTGCACTAATAGGGGTATTAGTTAGTTAAGGAGTCTCCCTTGGGTCCCTAGACATCTCTAATCCATTAGCACATGCTCTTTGAGGAACCTACTAAGTCAAACTTTCCATTACCATAAGAGATCTTGAAAAGCAATAAAAATAACCTTATCATGCCTATTTTGAGTGTTTCACACTTTCTTGCAATACAAAGGGTTTTTTCCATAAACTTCAATATGACTCAATTACCTATGGTATGCTAGGTTGAAACCCATGGATTAGCATTTATAGAAAGAACACCCATCTAATGGTTAGTGTAATGGTTGTCTATGCTTCTTGAGCATTCCAAAATCTATGTTTGCCACTCTTTTATTTATTGTAAAGGATCTCTAATATCACTTTTTCATATGTCTAAGATTTGATCAATTACTATCTCACTTGTGATATAGCTTCCTTCTTCCACCTTCCATGCTCTTAGGCTTACTTGATCTTTTGAAAAAGGAAAAATAAATTCACAAGTACATATAGTAGGTTCTTAACCCTTCTTTCTTTCTTTTTTTGTTCTTTCCCTCCAATTTTAGGTAGTCTTTTGTAGAGTTATTTTATATGAGGGTAAATTTGATGCAACCTTGGTTAAGGGCTCTCTCTCATAAAATTGGAAAACAAACCCTCAGTCCCTTTCTAGTTTTCTTTATCACTAGAGGAAATCCATTAATCAATTTAATCCTTGTTTTTTAATCCCTCTAGTGGGTTGTAAGAGTTAATTAGGCTACATGGTTTCATTTTATCTTTTTTTCCTTTCATGCAAGTATCTTATTTAGTTTAATAAAGAGAAAGAACTGAATAAACACTAGTTACAAACACTAGTTACTTTTTCTCTTTGTTAATTTCTCTAGTTAAGTTATATTTTTTTATAATAAACTTAATAAACTCTCACATAAATACTAAAACAACTTTACTTATTCAAAAATATTAATATTTATAAAATAAATATAGTGGCCTACTTCTTTCATACCTTATCCCCCTTCTAAATTTCCTAATTTTCCTAAAACAATGTCTGGCAACTTCACTTCCCTTCTAAGAACTCAATATTAAGTATCTCAACTTTTTGATAGTGTGATAATTCACACTAACTATCATGCTATATTTTTTCAACTCCTTTGGGGAATTATTTTCAACCCTTCACTTTCTCAAGAAAAAGAACTGCCTTCCTCTCTTCCTCCCATTGTACCACCATTGTATTCCTTAGACATGGAGGTTTGTTGATATATCTATCCTAGCCTCAATTCCCTCCATGTTGGAGATAACTAATTATACCCTCACAACATGTCAAACCTAAACCAAGGTCATGGAATTTTCAGTTAAGCCCCTTCAAGTCAACATGAAAACTATTTCATGAAAAATATAAATTGTTTACCTAATTCAAATGTGGCACAAATGATAATTATAAATGTTCATCTAAACAACTGTCCAACTGAAAATCCAAGAAACCCATATTGGTTTCCCCCTATTGATTCCTTTCATCTAACCATGTCACACAAACCATATTAAATGATACCTGAAATACCATTTCAAAACATAGGAGGCCCTTCCCCTTACTTAAACATGAACTTGTTTAAACATGAAGGGCCTTGAACACCTCCTTTCAACATTACATAAAGAGTTGGCCCTAACCAATTTTATCATGCAAAGTTTCCCCAACCTTTGAAACAAGATGACATATAATCTCCATCACTTCTGCTTAACCAATTTGACATCCAACTTCCAAGTCTCACTCAAAACACAACATGTAGGAAATGTAGTAAACTTATTCCCTATGTGATACATTGATTGACCATTTATTCAATTTGAAAAAACATTATAGACTAAATACATAGGATCATTAGAAACCTCCCCAATATTCAAAACCTTTCTCAACCTCAAACTAAATCTAGACCAGAGACTTTAACTAGGGTTGTTGAAGATGGACCTATTGTCCAACCTTTATATTCCTCCAACTCTACATTGAAGGTATCATGGGTCTGTAGCCACATGACGAATCATTTTCATGCTTCTAAAGTCATTTATTCAACAAGTTCAAATAAAATGGCTTCACAAGAAACCAAATACCAATCACCTAAACCTAAAACTAGAAATTTGTGTTAGCACTATTGGGCCCTTCATTGTGATGGAAGAAACAATGGCAACAATGTTAAGCCCTAAATATTGGCACATTACCCATTAATTGGGGCATATTACATTAGTATTTTTATTTTATTTTTGTTGGCTTGGGTCCATTAGTTGTAATTGTAACTCCTAGTCTCCTATTTATATCAAGGAGACCTTTTTCATTTGGAATCATCTTGTATTTATAAATTTATGTGGTGTATAAGCAGGTTTCCCCCTCGAAGAGGCTTATTATCTAAAATTATCTAAAATAACTACTCAAGGCATTGAGTACTTATT